>JAADVF010000691.1:0-15475 GCA_023334555.1 Elongisporangium undulatum | reverse complement strand
TTCGCAGAGTGATGTTTGCCGTACCAGTGCTACTTTGCGCAGCGTAGTGTAGGGTGCGAGAAAGCTACCTGTGGCTACAATATTCCCTTGCTTTGCTGAGGGAATTGCACAAATAGTGGTAGCCGGCAGAATGAGATGTCTTGGGACAGAAATCAAATCAATACCAACTGGGGGAGCAGCGAGTTCCCTGGTTGTTTCCTCAATGTGATCTCGAGAAGTCCGCCGGTCCGAACGTGATAGGAATCTACTTCTCGTACCTAAAAAAGAAGATTGGCAAGGACAAGCGTCTCTCTTCTCGTATCGACTGAATGATCAAGGCCCTAGTGGATATGCGCCACAATGGCTGGGCCTCAGTACCCCAAGGTCAGTCAAGACACAAATTACCGCTACCGATTCGTCCGTCACTCGCGAGGAATCGAGCGCGCCGATTCCGTCAAGACTGGACTACAAGGATGCCCTGCATCGTTTGGTACTCGCCATCGTGGTGGTCCCGCTTCAATGCCGGCCAAGCAGCTCTGAACTTGTCAGGTTCAGCCAAGGAGAAAGAGTCCAAGCATACGCCTGTTGTTCAGCTGACGGAAGAAGCGCAAGAACCCATTGCGGGCCAAGTCTGAGAACACAGGAGCGTTTGTTGTGGCTTGGGGTATCGTCGGTTTCTTCAATGCAGCTTTGCATGTTACTCTATGGTGTAGATGATCTCAACCGAAGCATTTGCAGAAGGAGCGCAGGTCTCAGTCGGTGGTTAGAGCTCAAGCTTCTGGTCTGAGCTACTACAGAGAGTTGAGTCGTGGATCACGTTCATCAGCTAAACCAGAGACCCAATTTCACCCAATTGGGTGAATTCGAGCCATGAAGAGTGCACATGAAGTTCAATACAGGATCGACTGAGTTTGGTTCGCTATGTATTACTCCTTGGGCCGCTGGGGCATCATGGCGCGCGCCTTGGCGAGCTTGGCAGCCAGGATATCGTTGGCTCCAGGCTGGCGACTGGCTCCATTGGCACCTGCGTAGATGTCGCCGCTGATCGAGCGCGCACAACGACCGCAGAACTCCGTGATGGCCGTGGCCACTTGGTCTGGACAGTCTTCTTGGATCACGTGGCCCGAGCCGTACAGCAATCGCAGCTCGAACTTGCCCATCATCTGGCCACGCACCAGTGACGTATCCAGACGATCGGATCCTACAGCAGCAGGGAGATGAGCGAGTGTGATGAGCGCAAAGGTCTGATAGTGAAGGCCACGAACCTGCCAGGACGAGGATCTTGGCCACCGGAAGCGCCAGGAATTGCTCCGAGAGACCGAGGAACCAGTCTACACCAACAGAAAAATGAGCTTCAGATGTCATATTACACACTCCCAAGGCCATATAGGCCAACGCACCTCGCCAGTACTTGGCGCTGCTGGCCAGATCGGTGCGCCAGATGAGCGCTCCGTCATCGTTGCGCACGAGTTGCGACGGGATGGACACCTGCGCTGCATCGGAATTGCGGATAGTGCCAGACTGCAGACTCCACTGAATAGCGTCTCGGTACGAACGGAAACCTGCCGGCCGCTTGGCCAGGATGGCGTGCATGTGCTTGAGCGAGGCCATTGCTGTGCCTTCGACCACGTCGATGACCATGGTGCCCACGAGCGATGGCACCAGGCCTGTGGCGGACACGCGCACGGCGACAGCTCCACCAAGACTGCACCATTGGATCATTAGCTATCGCCCAATCGTTGGCAGAGCATCTGACGGCATAAATCACGCACCTGTGGCCGACGATCACAGTCTGTGGCTTGTCTTCGTCTTCAACTGCTTCTGGAAGGACACGCGCCAGCACGTCCACGGTGTCCTGCACCAGCGTGGCCATGGACAGATCATCGTCTTGCGCTGTAGCAGTGAGTCCTATACACACACAGCGTACAAGACCATCATCAGAAGAGTGCATGCAGGCGCAAGGCCACACAAGGCGATAGTGACGGTGGAGCATGTACCATGGCCGCGAAAGTCAAAGGCGTGCACGATGAACGATTCCTTGAGCAATGCCTGCAGGACCCACCCACAGCGAGATCGTATCAGCACATAGGCTCTGATCTGGAGACAATAGACTGCTCTCTTACCGTCACCAGACTCCATGTCATGGACGCGTAGCCGCCGCCATGCAGCAGCACGACATGCGGACCGACCGAGCCAGCGCGATACGTCCGGAAGCGCTACAGTCACAAGCCCACACATGCGTAGTAAGCACTAAAGGCCACCCGCGTGCACACAGAGCAGACACTATCGGTCCTTACGTCTCCATTGGGCATCTCCAGCGTCTCTGTCGAGTCAAAGTACTGGCTCCAGAGCTCCTCGCCGTCCTCCATCTCGGCCATGACGATGCCGGTCACAGCGAAACGGAGGATCTGTCGCAACTTCGAGCAGGAAGTACCGACGATAATACCGGTTTATTTTATGTTACCGGTATTTTATGCGTATCAAGGGCACAATCGCACTTAGTCGGGTCCCCCCACGTGCTGCAACTGGATCCCATTGGATGGTGGATCCATGAGTGAGGGAGAGAAGCTAAGAGTGGCTCTCTTCTTCTTCCGTGTATGAACTGTCGCGTTGTGACAGGCGGGAGAGCAACAGAGGTAGAGAGCGCAGCACGATGATCACGACACGCGCTTCCGGATCCTCCTCGTCTTCCGCGTCCAAGGGGACAAAGCCTGTGGTCATGGCCGATGCGCAGCAGTCCGACAGCGAATACTACTACTACGCGTCATCAAGCGACGACCTGCTGCGCGCGTCATCCACGCCGACCGATGCGAGCTCCAGCCAACGCGAGTACGGCACCTTCGACGTGTCTGTGATCGATATGGAGTCGGCCAAGAGCGCGGATCAAGTGAGCAAGTCCCATCACCATGACGACGACTGTTGCTGTGTGGCATCGTGGTTCATCCGCCTTCCATTCCGACTGATCACATACAAGACTCTGGTGTTCCATCTCGTCAGCCTCGCATTTGCAGCCGCTACGGCTGTGTGGACGCTAGTACTCGTTACGGGTCGTCTTGTAGTCGTGCGCAATCGAACGCCGCCGGCCTTGTGGAAGCGCATCGAGTGCAGCTCATTGCGCCTGGCGTTGGAAGCGGATTGCTGCCTCATGAACTGGATCAGTCCAAGCCACGAGCGGGTCATGGTCTACGAAATGCTTCCAGCAGATGCGCACTTGCAAGGGTACATGCAGTGGTACTACGGAGGTCTGAAGCTTGTGGCCAGCGCCGTGCCCAGCCTGTTGTCGACGGCCATGTTCGTGTGGTCTCTGGCGCAGGTATGCGGGCTCGTGGCCGGTCACCACGCGCACTCAGCCGTGTGGGTGGACGAGGACTACGACCTCGTGCTACTGGCCGCCGTCGTGGTCGTGTACGTTGCCGCAGTGCTCATGCACATGCTGGCCTCGCTCTCGCGCCATGTGACCATCTACTTCTGCGCCGATTACCTCTTGTACGTGATGTGAGTGGAGACGAACGCCATCTTCAACGATGTTTTCCAGCTTTGCACAGATAATAAATGAATGAACTTTTTTTGATAATTGGACCTACAAAATGTTGAGCCGAATCGGGACTTCAGGCTTGCTTGTCCTTGTGGCGCATCTATTACATCGATCGACATGATTCATCTCCGAGTCTCTCTCGCCTGCATTCATGACGAGCCTGATTTGTTTCTGGTTTGGATGCCTTCGCGTGCTCCTGGAACGGATTCGTCAGGTAATAAAATCTGAAAATTCCGTTTTACTGTACCGCCGATTTAGCCAATCAGATTTAGTAAGGATCGCTCACACCCATTTGTGATTGGTGGAAAACTCCCCCAAACACTCCCGCCGAAAGCGCGGGCAACGGGGGGCCAGTGCTTTGGCTTAGTCCAGGATCGGTCCTCGTTTCGAAGTTGGGTACTGTCCTAGTTTAGGGTGGAGCGCGGGGCAACTGCCTGCGGGGAGAGCTTTTGCTACGTGCGGCTCCAAAGAGAAACGAGCAGCTCGGCTCGCGAATCGATAGAGAAGAGAGGTTCTCTTGTCCATGCTGGCATGAAGCCCCATCAGAGCCCCCGAAGCAGCGCCCCCCACCAACCGCGGCCCTTCGTGCCCGGCATGAGTTACTACCCACAGCAGCAGCAGCAGCCCCCCGTGAGCGGTCTGCCGCGCGGCGCGCCGCACCATCTTGGTACGTCTGGAGAAAGGTTTCCTCCTTCTCTGCGAGGAAAGCAGCGACGCAGACAAAGCGAAGGCGTGCAGATTGCAGCAGTGGCTGATACGTGATGTTGCTGTAGAGTACAGACCGAAAGGACCTCCGCACCAGGACATGCCGGACTCTGATGCACAGGTACCAGCGAACGATGCTTGTTGTGCGGTTGTATGAGACGTTTTGCTTACATCGGGCCCCTTGGTGGATGCAAAAGCCCCCACAGATGATCCCGCAAGAGAATATGGACATGCACAACCCGTACAAGCAGCAGCAGGGAGGCTACCCGCATCATCAGCAGGTGCGTCTTGCTCGTGGGTTGATTACGATCTTTCACCGCGTCCTTTCTTCTCTGACGGTGTATCTCTCCCCATCCAGCAGCATGCGCGTCCGTACAACGGACCGGTATTTATCCCGCAGCAAGGGCTGATGCCACAGGGAGGCGCACCGCATGCGCCCAACCAGCACCAGATGCGAGGGCCGCCCGCTCCGCAGCAGGGCCACATGCCGTACCAGCAGAACAGACCGAGAGGGCCTCCGCGTGGCGCGGTGAGCTACCCGCCGCGAGGCGGCATGGGAGGCCCACGTGGCCAGCCGTACTACCCGCCAATGCAGCAGATGCCGCCGTACATGATGGGCCAGCCGGCCATGGGCAACCCGTACATGCCGTACATGCCGATGCAGCCCATGCCAATGGGCATGCCGCCTCCTGTGGCACCGCACCACCACCACCAGCCGCCCCCAAAGCGTGAAAAGAAGGCTCTTGTGATCATTGACCCCAAGACGGGTGAGCCTATCGATCTGCTGAAGAAGAAGACCGACAGCAGCAGCAGCGCTAGCACAACCACAGCCTCGGCGACGACCGTTGAGAGCAAGGACAATGGAGTTGTCAAGACCACAACGACTACGTCCACCACAACTACCACATCTGCGAACGGCACGAAATCGTCCGTGCCGAAGAAGGAAGCTCCCGCTGCGGTTGCACCCGAGCAGCCGAAGGCTCCGGAAAGCCCCAAGAAGAACGTCAAGGTCAACGGAACGGTGAAGCCACAGACGCCTGTCAAGTCGCCCGTGAAACAGAGCGCTCCTGCCAAGCAGCCTGTGAAGGAACCGGCGGTGGTCACCAAGTCAGTGACGACCACTGTCGAAAAGCAAGTGGCTCCTGCTCCTGCAGTTGTTAAGGAAGCTAAGGCGGCCCCGAAAAGCCCCGAGAAGGCTGCTGCCAAGTCCACCACGAGCACCAAGACTGTGGTCACGACGACGACGACCTCCTCCGCTGCTGCCAGCAAGCCTGTCGTTACCAAGGAAACCGTTGTGACTAAGACGTCCTCGCCCAAGAAGAAGGCCCCGACTGCTGTTCAGAAGGAGGTCACTCCGGTCGCTAGCCCCGTTGTTAGCAAGGCTGAGAAGAAGGCCGAGAGCCCTGTCAAGGTCGAGAAGGTTGAAAAGATCGAGAAGACGGAGAAGGTCGAGAAGACGGAGAAGGCTGTTGAGAAGACTGAATTGGTCGAGAAGACTGAGAAGATCGACAAGGTCGAAAAGCCTGCTGTGGAGAAGCCATCGAAGCTGGAAAAGCTCGAGAAGACTGTGGTTGTGCAGAAAACCGAGACTATTACGACTGAGCAGACGTCTGGCAAATTCACGTACACCTACGAGGTGCTCGTGAGGTACGATTGCACTGTTTGCTATTTGGTACATTGGTGCGTGTTTGTTCTCACTCAATTCTCTGTGCGTATGTAGTTTCCGTGACCAGTTCCAGGAGTTGCCAGCCGAAGCAGCTGGGCCGGACTCTAAGTGGCCGACTATGGAGTATGTCAATGAAGGACCTGTTCGTAGTGGATCCCGAGGAGGTCGTCACGGTGGCGGTGGTGGCGCCGGTTGGGAGCGTGGTGATAAGCAAAGTGGTGGTGCCCCATTGGCTCGCCAGTCGTCGCGTGGCTCCTCCGGTGGTGGCAACCAGTGGGCGCGATCGCAGGAGCCTCCCCGTGGCGAGCGTGGTGGCCGCGGTGGCGATCGTGGCGGACGGGGTGGTCGTGGTGGTCGCGGTGGCCGTGGACAGCCAGAGCCGATTTTCGATGGACCTGTCAAGCCGCTCGAGCGAACAGACAACCGCTGGGTTCCCCAGAAGGCTACTTCCAATCTGGAAGTCGCGACTAAATCCTTGCAGAGTATCATGAACAAGATGACGCGCGAGAAGTTTGACCGTTTGGCGTCGCAGATCACGGCCATCAACATGGAAAGTCTGGAGATGCTGCAGTCTGTGATCAAGATCATTTTCGACAAGGCTGTGAACGAGCCGCATTTCTGCGATTTGTATGCCGATCTCTGTGTCCACCTCGAAGGCAACTGGAAGGTCTGGTCATTCCTGAAGATTGTGCAGAACGATGACGAGAAGGCGTTCTACTGGACGACGATGGCTGAATCCGACTCGGAGATCGTTGGCCCGTTCAACACGTCTGCTGAGGCGCTGGACGCTGCCACCGATGGCGAAGACTTTGAGCCAGTGCCTGCGCCGTCCAACATGAAGTTGAGTGAAGTGCGCGTTCGTGAACAGAAATTCATCAAGATCTGGGTCAGCGACGACGCCGAAAAGCCTCAATACTACTGGTCTGGGCAAATGTTGGAGGATCTGGAGAAGGAGCAGGTGCTCAACGGACCGTACGAGAGCCACGACCATGCAAGTCGCTCGGCCCTCAAGGTATGCTCGTTCAAGCGTATTCTGTTGAATGCCTGCCAGGAAGAGTTCGAGAAGGACAACATTTATGAAGAGTTGGAGCAGACCTTCAACAAGACCAAGGAGGAAGGCAAGATTACACCGGAGCTGGAGGCTGAATATGACGAAAAGCGTATGATCATGAAGCAGCGAATGCTCGGTAACATCCGCTTTATCGGTGAGCTGTATCGTAAGGGTATGCTCCAGGCGCGTATCATGCACGAGTGCATCACCAAGATGATGGATGTGCGTCCGAGCCAGACGGGTGAACTGTTGCCTGTGCACCCGAACAACGCTCCTGATGAGGAGAATATTGAATCGCTGGTGAAGCTTCTGACGACTATGGGTAAGGATCTCGAGAAATCTGCCGGTCCGAACGTGATCGGAATCTACTTCTCGTACCTAGAAAAGAAGATTGGCAAGGACAAGCGTCTCTCTTCTCGTATCAACTTCATGATCAAGGACCTGGTGGATATGCGCCACAACAACTGGGTGCCGCGACGTAAGGAGCTGAAGACCAAGACCTTGACTGAGATCCGTAAGGAAGCTGAACGAGAACAGCGTCAGGCCGAACGAGCTCCGCAGAGTTCGGGTGGCGGTGGTCGATCCGATTCCTACCGCGGCGACAACCGTGGTGATAACCGTGGCGACAACCGACGCGGAAACTCCTCTCGCGATGGCTTTAGTGGACGCCAAACCATGGCACCTGTTTACAATCAGTCGCAGTCGATGAGCAGCCGCGGCAGCGGTGCGAGCAAGATGACGCTCCCGGTTGATCGCTCTCGTGGAATCCAGCGCGACGACTCCGTCAAGACTGGACCGCAAGGACGCCCTGCGTCCTTCGGTACTCGCCGTGGTGGTGGTCCCGCTTCGATGCCGTCTCGAAGAGCTCTTGACTCTCCGGGTTCTGCCAAGAAGGACGAGCCTAAGCGTGCGCCTGTGGTGCCCTTGGACGAAGAAGCACAAGAAAAGATCGCGAAGAAGGCCAAGTCCATCGCTGAAGAGTATGCTTCGATCTCCGATATCACAGAGGCCGATGCATGCTACGCAGAGGTGCAGAAGGAATTCAAGTCGCACCGCGATGTGGCGCGTCTGTTTGCCAAGGAGATTCTGGTGAGCGCGCTTGAAGCCAAGGCTGCTCTTCAGAGCAAGATGTTCGAGCTGCTTGAGAAGCTGAGTCTGGAGAAGAAGTCTCTTTCGTTCGACGGTCTTCGCTTTGGTACGCGCAGCATGCTCGAATTGTCTGGCGATCTCTGGTGCGATGTGCCCAAGGCTCACGAATACGTGGCGAACTTTGTCGTCCGCTTCATGAAGGATTCAGCTACGACTGGCGTCTCGCTGGACTGGATTCTCAGTGGATGCTCGAATGAGATTGACGCCGAGATCTTTGATGAATTGGTCCAGGGCGGCTTCCTTGCCGCCGCATCTGGTCATGCGCTGCATTTGCTCAAGAGCATTGACCTAGCCAAGGCTAAGGCGCAGGTGCAGGACACGCAGATCACGCTCTTGAGTGCCTTCCCGTCCTACCAGCAGACGCCCAAGGACGTCAAGCAGTGGGTCACGAAGCACGATCTAGAAGAGGTCTTGGAGTTTGAGCCTGCGTTTGAACTTGTGGAGAAGCTCAAGAACAACGAGTCGTTTAGCGACATTGTGCAGTGGATCGACCAGCACATTTCGCAGACGCTGCGCACGAACGCTATGTTTACAGTGCACACGTCGCTGCTGATCCTCGGCTTGTCGGATATCAGCAAGAAGGAGCTTCCGTCGAACGACCGGTGTAGTCTCATCAACGGCTTCTGCGCGAATGTGGACATGCATGCTCGCTTGGTGGCCGGCATCATCCAGACCAAGTCTGAAAACACAGGTGCGTTTGCCATTGTGGTTTGTATCGTCGTTCGTCTGCTGGTACAAATGCTAACCTGTATTCTATTCTATTGCGTAGATGACCTCAAGCGCTTGCTGAAGCATCTGCAGAAGGAGGGCGCGATCGTGCCTGCAGGCTTCAGCCGATGGTTGGAGCTCAAGTCCGACAATAGTGTGGGTAGAAAGAAGGCGATCGAAGAGCTGGGAGATTTTGTAGACAGTCTCGGGAAGAGCAAGTAAGTGACAGATACGGCAGATCTGCTTGCTCCTGTCCATGCTGCGATGGAGAAGTGCTGGTGACGAAACATTCGATCGGCAGCTGGTGCTTCATCGGCCAGAAGTGTAGCCTTCATGCTGGAGTGAGGATATAAAGCAACAACACGAAACTCGCCGAGAGAGAAAAAGAATTGTGTGCCGTGCCATGGAAGTGAGCAATTAGACCAACTAACCAATTATGTATGTTCCTGCACAGTCGACTGGCCAATTTGGAAATTCGGTTTGTCTGTGAGATCGGAGCTGAGCGTTGGAGGTCCGATTGAAGTCGGGCTTCTCCAGTTTGGAAACCTACTTGAGGCTACATTTTCCGCCTTGCGATCGTCCAGTATTTTGCTTGAGGTTCCTGCCATCGAGATAACGCTGAACTCGAAGGCAAGTGTATCGAAGTGTCGCTGCTTCGATGGGATGGAGCTGCCATTGATGCTCATCAAACGGGAACGAGAGGAGAGGAAAAGGGAGTCTACTGTGTGAGGAAAAACGATCATACCGATCACGCTAAATGGCCAGGACGGAGAACGACGCGATGGAGCGCGGCGTAAAGTGCGACGACCGGCTCGTGTGCACGTGCGACGAGGACGAGGCTACCGCGATCTCCGGCTTGTTCTCGATGCGGATCTCGTGGCTGTGGTCCGGCATGACCGCATGGGCCTTGGGGTCCTTGGGCGCGAACCGCTGGTCGCCGTAGATGAAGACCGAGAGCACCACGAGCACGACGCCGGCGTAGAAGGACACGGGCGCGGTCTGGTCGAACATGTAGTTGGAGATCATGCAGCTGAAGATGAGCGAGAAGGACGTGCCGAAGTTCTTGACCACGTTGTCCGAGAAGCGCACGACCGCCGCGATCGTGAGCCCGCCAAAGGCCTGCAGCGAGATGACGACCCAGACCGTGGGGTGGAAGCCGTGCAGCAGGCCGTTGGTCCAGACCGAATCCGCATTGCGCACCAGCTCCACGAGCGTGACCGCGATGGACACGGCCGAGAGCTGCAGGTTGCGCACCCAGAGCGGGTCCAGCGTGCGCTGCATGGTGGCGTTGGACTTGTGCGACTTCATGACGCGCTCAAAGTAGGCCGCGGCCAGGCCTGAGTTCATGGCCAGGCCCAGCACGATGCAGATGCCGAACACGCGCGTGGCCTCGTGCGTATCGTCGGCCGAGGCCGAGGACGGCAGCCGCGAGTACGAGCACACGGCCACGCCAAGCATGAGCGTGAGCATGGCGCACCACTGGATGAGGCTGAAGCGCCGGTTCAGCAGCACGATCATGAACATGGCAGTCGTGATGATCTTGAGCTGGTACACGATCTGGTACGTGGCCACGTCCACGTAGTCGTACGCGAAGATGGCGCCGATGTTCTGCATGGCGTAGAGGAACGCCAGCACGATCATCTTCTTCAGGCCCTGCGTGTCCGCGAAGACCTCGAAGCGTAGCGAGCGCATGGTGGCTCTCGTGCTGCCATTCTTCATCTGTCCATTATCACTGCGTCAGCCTCACATTGCCACGCAATGCGCCATGCGGAATGAGCACTCACCTTGAACACGATGGCCAGGCAGATGAGGAACTTGAACAGCTCCACGAGCAGCACGGCCGTGGCCGGGTTGTACTTGGGCCCGGCCACCAGCCGCGAGTACTTGGACACGATGCCCAGCGCCGTGTTCTGCAGCACGAGCATGACGAAGCTCAGGTGCTTGAGCGACGCCTTGGGGTTGCTCGCCATCTCGCTGATCTGCTGGCTGCTTGGGCAATGCTGCAGTCTATGCCCTTTACGTGGCCGGGATATCCGCGCTAAGTGCGATTATGCCAAAACACGGTATGTTGGGCTAGCCCTAGTCGCTATAATTAGATGCGATTCTATGCGTTTAGAGAGGGATAGGCCCGCTGGGCCACATGTTCAGGCGGAAAGAGCCTGTTTGGGGCGTCCCACTTTGGCGATCCCAGGTTCAGAGAAGAGATCCGGCCCAAGATGACTTGGGGCGAAGTATAGGACGGTCAGCGCAACTGGTTTTGGAAAGATAGTGCATCTATATATGTAATTTCTCGAAAGGACGGTGTTCCTTCTTTCGTTTTGGAGGATCCAAAGCGGCGACTCAGATTCGATCATCATCATGGCGGCGGGCTTTGGCGAGGTCTGCTGCCACGGCGTCTGCTGCTCTGTGCGCGCTCTCCATTGGGCTCTGACGTGTGTGTTTGCTCTGTGTGCGGCAGCTGGTGCTGGTGGTGGGCGACAGCCATATCCCACACCGCGCAGCGGAGATCCCGGAGAAGTTCCAGAAGATGCTGGTGCGCTGATCTCTCGTCCATGGCGATAGTTTCGCATGCGCTGACTGTGGCTGTGAAGGTGCCGAACAAGATCCAGCACATCCTGTGCACTGGGAACATGGTGACCAAGGAACAGTACGAAGAGTTCCGCAATCTTGCTCCGAATGTGCACGTGGTCGCTGGCGATGCCGATCAAGTACGTCCGTCCCCAGAGAGCGCAGTTGCAGAGGTGTATAATGGCTGATGGTGTATTCCCAAATGGCGTAGGAGACGTCGTTCCCAGACAAGAAGGTGGTGACCATCGGCCAATTCCGCATCGGTCTCTGCCACGGCCATCAGATCGTGCCCTGGGATGACCAGTTCAGTCTTGCAGCCCTGCAACGCAAGGTCGGGTTCATCCATGGTTCATTCTTGCGTCTCGATGGTACGATGACTCACGAGATCCTCTTGGCTTTGCAGATGAATGTGGACATCTTAATCACCGGCCATTCGCACCAGTACGTCTCCTTACCTGCTGCTGCCCTTTGGCATTGGTCTCTGACTGGTCTGACTCACAGATACCACATTCGCACGGAAGGCGGCAAGTGGTTCGTCAATCCTGGCTCCATCACAGGCGCCTTCAGCGGCCAGACCAGCGACGTGATCCCGAGCTTCATCCTCATGGCCATCCAGGGCTCCAAGGTTGTGGCCTTCGTGTACGAGCTCAAGGGCGACAACGTGGTGGTCTCCAGAAGCGAGTTTACGAAAGAAAACTAATCATTTTATTTTGGTTGTGGAAAGTCTCGTGGCCTAAAGGGATCAGACCTCGCTCAATGCTGGGGCTCCTGCTTCTTCTTCTCGTACGATTACTGGCTCGAGGGGCACGCCAGAGGAGCTTTACGCGCTGCGAGAGCTTTTGATATGGACAATGGGGATTTCTTGGAGACGCTTCGGCATCCGTGCGCACGGCTCCAAACATGCTACGGACACAATCAGGCATCACAGTGTCGACTATATACCTATCGCACTACAGCAGGGGCTATGCGGCACCGAGCTCTGCCGTCAATTCTTCAAAAAACACGTTCAAGTCCGTCACGGCTGGATTCGTGATCTTGGGCAGCACAGAGACGTTGCAGGCCTCGTAACGTCGCCACATTTCAAACCCACGCAGCGTGTGCTCCATTTCTTTGAGCAAATGTGTACGCACAGCGGCTTCGCGACTGTCAGCACCGTTGCTAGTGATGGGCGGTGTCGTTCCATTTTGCCGCGAGTCGGGCGAGCGTCCAGGTGTGAACAAATCCGAGTACAGTGAAAATAGCTTGATGTGCTGGAGACGATAGATCGTAAGATGCACCACGGAAGCCATCTTGTAGCCAAGCGCTACGAGCCGCGTGTTGCCAGCACCTTGGAACATTCGGATCGTACTCTCGATCAAAGTCGAAGTCTGCGATAGTGTGCGCACACTGTATTCCCCATATGTACGAGCATGTGACTCGTCGTTGAGCTCCTTGTAAGCCTGCTTGACGTCCGCCAACTTGAGCGCATGCTGGAAAAACTTGGCACTCGACCGCAAATACCACTTTCCCTGTGCGATCTGTCCAGCTGCACCTGGTTCAGCAGCCCCTCGGCGATTGCCTTCATGCTTCAAGTTTCGTGCCTCATCGTTCAGCTTGCCAGCCTCGATCCGAAGTTTGGTCACATCTTGGCCCATTGTGACAGGAACAGTGAATGATCCGAGTTCCGCGACAGGCTCGGCTTTAATCGGTTCGGCTTTGATGGTCGTGCGTTCCTCTTTAACGACAGGCGCGTCTGTATTTGTCCCTGTGGACTTGGTCTCGCGCTTTGGTGGGATCGGTTGCGGGTCTTTCTTTTCATCTTCACCAGCGATTTTCTTATGGCAACTCGAGCACAGAGCTGCTGCTGCAGAACCGCTCTTGCTGCTGCTGGAATCGGATTTCTTGGACGACTTCCTACTTCCGTTGCTTTCGACAACGGAGGACGATGATCTCCCAGTATCCTCTGCAACCCGCGCTTTCTTGTCTTTCTCCTTGGCTGGTTCCTCCTCTTTTCTTCGGCCCGTGTCCTCCGATTCTTTCACACGACTTGACGAGGAAGACTTGTGACGGCTACTACTGGACGACTTGGACCCTTTGGAATCGGAAGATCGCTGCTCCTTCGTACGGTGCTCCTTCTTGCTGACCTCTTTCTTCTCCGGACGCGACGCGGGCGGCTCCTTGGGCTTAGCACTATCTACACTTTTAGGAGGCTCCGTACGAGGCGAGGACTCTTTCCACGCCACGCGTTCGACCGCGCCGGCGCTCAGCTTGCGTCGAAACTCGCGATGGGCATCTTCGCTAAACACGGCCGCGCTCTCGGCGCCGTCGCGCACGCTCAATAAACAGTCGCGCACGTAGGTCGACATGCGCTTGTAGTATCCCGAGTCCGGTCGATGCCGTTTGCGCGCGCGCGAGCCCGCGATCGGGTACGGACTCGCGTCACTGTAGCTGATGCTGTTGGCCACGGGCGATTCCGGCGCTGCTGCTGCTGGCGTCGTCGCAGCCACCGCTTTGGTGACATCTTCCTGACTGTTTTTATCTTCGTCTTCTTCATCGCTCGCGATCGAGAGCAGACTGTCGTCCGAGTCGCTGTTCTCGTCGTGGCTGCCAGTGAACAGCATGCGCGACTCCTTCCCGCGCGACACAACCGCCGGAAAGCGCAGCTGCTTGCCCCGGCCGACGCTGGCCGGCATGACTTCCACGGACTGTGGGGCTTCGCTGTCGTCGTCCACACTGCGCGTATCCACGTCGTCATCGTCATCATCGTCGTCATCGTCGTCATCTTCGGGCTCCTCGGAAGAGTACAGCATGCTGGCGTTCGAGGACGTGGGCGAGTTGGGCGTGTAGGTAGCCTCACCGTTCGCGTCTGGCGAGGCGCGGCCATGCAGCGCAGCCTCCTTGCTCGAGACCGCGCGACTGGGCGCGTTCTTCTTGGACGAGACAAACTGCTTTCGCGCCATCGCTTTTCAAGTGCTCACAAAACCGAGTGCGGGGCGGAGGACCAATGGCTCCCCCCTGCGCGATCTCTGGTGCGCTGGACAGAGCGAGACGCGCTCTATCGGATGAGGCTGCGGGGTCTCCAGCCGGGTCGGCGTGGACCGCGAGAGAGCGAGCGAGGCGGGACGCCCTGAGAGGATGGAGGGGCTCGAGGCTAATGCGCGCAAAGCCCACAGACGCACACTCGACACACAGTCGGCACTCGGAGGTTTTCTTTTCCAGACAAAGCGGAGAGGAGCAGCGTACCACTCCAAGCGGTACACTCGGCCACTTGGACACGAGGTGGTGGCCTGCGCCTTGCAGCAGGAGGGGGCGCTGTAATGAAACAGACTGCAGTAGGTGTTGTCAAGTGATCGAGTACCGTAAAGGACACTGTTAAATTTGTCAGACTGAGTGGACCACATGATCTAGACGCAGCGTGTATACAAGAGTATACTGAAGTCCAGTATACGCTACCATGCGACATGTACAAGTACCGGTACATATACCGAATGGAAGCGGTACATAGTGTCCCGATCCTGCGCTGACTGATACCATTAGCTAATGCGCCTCTCAGTAGCTATCCGCTCCTCACTGACGGATTGCCAATGCGCCGGAGTGGGCTCAGCAGACCGGAATTCCGAACCTTCTGGCTCGGCTTTGGTATTTGTGGTGTTCTTTATTGCTCCCCCCCACAGCCAACTATAGACACGCGCCAGCACTTGCTCCTTCGTGAGCCGCTCCGTTGGGATCGGAGAGGCTGGCGTGCGTCAGTTGGACAGCCAAGTGAGACAATAGCGTATTGGAGACCTGCATCTAATCCTCCTGGCTCTTCTCTGCGGACCGTTGGGCGCTTGAGATGGGGCGAGTGGGTGTACTCTATAACAATCTGCGGCCCAGCAAATCCAGTCTTATGATTGCGCTCACATCGCTATTTACGGCAACGCTACGCTCGGGACCTCCGACCTCCTCTCTCTCTTTCATTCCACCTTTATCGGTATCTCGCACAAGAGGACCACCATGTTCTCCTGGACCAAGACCCAGCGCTTCCTGGCCTGCGTGGCGCTCGGCGCCTGCTTCCAGCTCTCGCACGCCCAGATCCGCACGGGTGACTCGCTCTGCGCCATCTCGGACGCCAACGCCTGCGCCGTGGAGGACA
>JAADVF010000690.1:0-15491 GCA_023334555.1 Elongisporangium undulatum | reverse complement strand
TTCATGGCCTCAGGGTAGCGTTCGAACGGGTAGACCGAGTCGATGGGGACCTGGACCTGGCCGCTCTCGATGAACTTGGAGATGGCGCTCAGATCCGCAGCGTTCGGGCTCGTGTTGACATCGTGCAGCTTGGCGCCGATGGGCGACTCCTTGAGCGTGACTTCCGGGTGGCCGATGGACGCAAACCGGCCGGTTCCCTGCTTAAGGATCCGCTGCGCTTGGTCGTTCCAGGCGTTGGGCTCAAAGCCGCAGTCGTAGATCACATCGACCGAGTGCGGGGCCAGCACCTCGTGCCACTTGGCCGTGGTGTAGTCGATCACCTCGTCAGCCCCAAGCGACTTGACGAAATCGACATTGCGCGCGCTCGTGGTCGCGATCACATGCGCGCCGATAGCCTTGGCGAACTGGACGGCGTAGATGCCGGTGCCTCCGCTAGCGCCGATGATGAGCACACGCTCGCCAGGTTGAAGGTTGGCGTGGGTCACAAGCGCCTGATAGCTGGTCTGTCCGGCCAGCGGCACGCCGGCCGCCTCGTCAAAGCTGAGCTTGCTGGGCTTGAGCGCCACGAGCCGCTCATCAAAGTCCACGTACTCAGCCGCTGTGCCACGAGACTGACGGTCGGCCATGGCGTAGACATGATCGCCCACGCGCAGCCGCTGGGCGGCCGAGCCCACCTCCACGATCTCGCCAGCCACGTCGCCGCCGATGCCGAACGGGTTCTCGGGCGTCGGGCTGGTCGGCAGCCGCGTGGCGCCGCGCTCGATGAGCTTCCAGTCGATCGGGTTGAGCGCAGCGCTGGCCACCTTGATGCGCACCTGCGTGGGCTGGAGCGGCGCAAGGGGCTTGTCCGTGCGCAGCTTGATCTGCTGCAGCGCGCTGCCGAAGGCCTCGTACACGTAGGCTCTGTATCCACCTGAAGCCATGCTGCGTCTATCAGTCCGAATCCAAAATGATGCTTGTCATCCTATCGGATCGGATCCGGTTGCTCTCAATACAAGCCCCGTGGCTTGTGACTCGAGCAGATCCCCGACTGCCATTGGGCCAGCCAGATGCTGATTGCGTGTCGAGACGGCGGATCGGGGAGGACCCGCAGTCACGGAATGCCAGACCCCATGGGCACGCTGAGAGAGAAACGCTGGCCACACGCCACCCCATGGCTGAAGGCCGTTCTGGGCGCAAAGGATAAGGCGAGTTGGAACAGGGAAATGCGATCCAGCCTGCCAGGATCTCTATGGACGCGAGCTCCAGCAGACCCATTGAGCAGAAGCTGCGGCTGGCCTGCATCATGCCCACACACTACCGGCTTACAGGTAAGGGGATATCTCGAGATGGGATGACGGAGCTTCGCCTCTTGTTGCCAGCAGCATGCGACCGCATCCCGAGCTCTCCCAATGTCTCAAGAGGCGCTCTGGGTCTCTCCGTCTGAGAGACAGACTGGTCGACTGGCGGGAAGATGATCCTTCGTCCTTCTGTACCATCAAGTACTGTACATACGAACTTAAAGTACATACGCACTTAAGGCTAAGTACGTAGCAGTACTAGGTACGTATCGTTTACGCACGGTTCGGCTGGGATACGTAGATGCTGGTGGTAATCATATCAGGCGGTCAGGACCGGCGCAGCTGACGAGCCTCCGGGGCTGGGTTCTTGCCATGCGCTTCCATCCTGCCCTGCTGTCTTATTCCACGCGCGTGATCATGGCATCCTACCTTGCCAGCGTATACGCCCTGAGCCTGTTGACTCGACTCTCAAATCCCCATTCGGTGCTCCGGCTTGTAATCAGTTGCATCATCATCATCAAAATGATCACGTTTCTACGCAATCCGGACCGCAAATCGCGGCGGTTAGGTGCGCTGTTTACGCGACCACGGCCCGCCCGCCCGAAGCCAGTAGGCACCAGTTTGGATTCCGATTAGGACGAGACCAATAGAGACCGATGCAGCCGCCCACGAAGCCCACGCGCCAGAGCATGCGCCTGCAGGTTGAAGTGGACGCGGCGGCCAACAGCAGACGCGAGGCAATGAACGCCTATGTCGGACTGGCCTGCCAGCACGAGTGCGATGGCCTGACGCGCATGCTGGCCGAGCGGTTCGGATGCCCGCGCCAGCAGCAGCCGGATAACAACACTGCAGCGCCTACCACAGCAGCGAACGCCAAGATCATGCAGTGCCTGCAGGCAGCCAGGGCCTGGAAGGCCGTGGCCCAGGGCATGCAGGTGCAGCAGGAGTGGACTGTCCTGCTTCACGACCCCATGGCTAAGACCAGGAACCAGCCCGTGCCGTTCACAATCACGGTCTGCTACTCCAGCATCCCACAACACAAGCAGACGCCCGCAACCCAACCAGCCGTCAACGCTCGTCCGCCTTCATCTCGCTTGTCTGGGCTACGGCGCGCGCGCTCTGAACCTGCAGCGTGCGACCGCAACGTGCGCCAACGAGTGCACGACGACCAGCAGGAGCTGGATCTTTCTGGTCACATCGACGAGGCTGAGATCGAGATGTTTTTGGACGAAGAATCCATCCGACTCGTAGAGCAACAGCTATCAGAGCGCGACAATGAAGAGACTCTGGACGACCAGGAACTGGACGAGCTGCTCTCGGACGTCCTGTCCTGAAGGCAAAAGCGAACGGCGTAAACATATTTATTTCAATTCAATATCGGCTTCTTGTACTTTAAAAAGCACCCTGGCATTCGTAATTCCCTGCGGTCTCGTGGACCAAATGGCTGCCAAAAGCCGTGTCACAAGGCAGCCAGCCACATGAACAGGCCAATCCTGGCGATTTAAATGCAGTTTAATGTCAGATTTCAGTGGATAAATGGGAGCGTTCCAAGGATCGTGTACCCAACCAAAGCAGCTTTTTGTATTGGATTCTGGTATAAAATGCTGACTGCTGCAAGCGCTCGTAAAGCTTTTCAGTCCAGCGTTTGCACCTGGATCGCCACTTTGCCGCGCACATGGCCGGTCTTGACGAGCTTCAGCGCGTCCAAGTAGTCGGTCAGCGGGAACACCGAAGTGACGTGCACGGCCAGCTTGCCTTCTTGGATCAGCTTGGAGATCACGTCCAGCATCTCAGCCGAGGACTCGACATGGATGGCGTTCACTGTGGCGCCAATGGGCGAGGCGGTCGGATCGCGAGAGAGTCTGCCGATGGTCACAAACTGACCTGAGTTCTGCTTGAGAACCTTCTGCGCGTCATCATACCAGGCGTCCGGCTCAACGCCGCAGTCGTAGATGGCGTCGATGGAGTGCTCGGCCAGCACGTCGACCCATTTGTCGTGCGTGTAGTCGATCACTTCGTCAGCGCCGAGCGACTGGACAAACTCGACATTGCGGGAACTCGTCGTGGCGATCACATGGGCACCCAGGATCTTGGCCAGCTGCACGGCCATGACGCCAGTGCCGCCGCTGCCGCCCAGGATGAGCACCCGCTGTCCGGCCTGGACATTGGCGTACTTGGTCAGTGCCTGGTAGCAGACCAGGGCCGCTGCTGGCACAACACTCGCCTCGTTGAAGCTGATCTGGCTGGGCTTGAGTGCCACGAACGCTTCGTCCAGATCGATGTACTCGGCGATGGTGCCGGTCTGGAGTAGATTTGCCATGCCGTAGACATGGTCACCCACACTCAGACGCTTGACGTCGGCACCGACTTGGATCACTTGGCCGCTCATGTCAAAGCCGATGCGAAGCGGCGTCTCGGGCGACGGCTTCGTGGGCATCCAGAAAGCACCGGTCTCCACGATCAGCCAGTCCACGGGGTTGGCACCAGCGCTGACGATCTTGATGCGCACTTGCGAGGGTGCGAGCGACGATGGCAGTTGGAGGTCGTTGCGCAGGCGCAGCTCCTGCAGCGAGTCGCCGTAGGCACTGTAGGCGTAGCCACTGAACGATTGAGTCGGAGCCATTGCGATGCTGGAGAGGAGAAAGAGCTGGTCACTTGCGTGAGACTGGGATGAATGAGGAATGAGCAGAGCGATCCAGTCTACAAGAGCACGGAGACGTCGGATTAGCTCATCTGGATCCAATGACGGCAACTTCAAATCCAATTGGCACGGCCGCGATGCACATTTGACAATCATTCTCGCTTCAATTGGCTCCCATGGGATTTGATTCTTCAATGCACGCTACGTATACAGCCTTTCTGCCCGCGTGTGGTCAGACAGCAGAGCACTCCACCACGGAGGGCCGCTGTTCAAAGAGCAGCACTGGCAGCACTGGCCAAATTGGGAGCAATTTGTAACGGATTCAACAAATTCTGAACTTTCATTCGAGTGTTATGAACGCATTTGAGCGCATGAAAACGGGCTCTGTCCGCCCGAGTGCTCACTGCTCGTTCACATGGACAACGATCTTGCCACGCGCACGGCCGGTCTTCAAGCGCTCCATGGCCTCCACGAACTGCTCGAACGGGTGCACCGAGTCGATCGGGACGATCAGCTTCCCGGCCTGAATGATCTCCGAGATCTTGCCCAGATCCTCGGCCGAGCTGAACGTGCGGATCTGGTGCAGCGTGGCGCCAATGGGCGACTCCTTCAGCGCGTTATTAGGCTGGGCGAGGGTCGAGAATTGGCCGGTCTGCTGCTTGAGGATCCTCTGCGCCTCGTCGTTCCAGGCGTTGGGCTCAAAGCCGCAGTCGAAGATCAGATCCAGCGAGTGCGGCTCAATCACGTCCGACCACTTGGTGGTCGTGTAGTCGATCACTTCGTCAGCTCCAAGAGCCTTAACGAACTCGACGTTGCGGAAGCTTGAGGTCGCGATGACGTACGCTCCAAGAGCCTTGGCGATCTGGACCCCGAACACTCCGGTGCCACCGCTGGCGCCGATGATGAGCACACGCTGGCCGGCCTGCAGCTTGCCAAATGTAACGAGTGCTCGGTAGCTGCAGATCGAAGCCAGCGGCACGGCGGCCGCTTCATCAAAGCTCAGCTTCTCAGGCTTGGGCGCCACGTACTGCTCGTCGAGAACCATCGAGTCGGCGGCCGAGCCGAGTGACATGAAGTCGGCCATGGCGTAGACGTGGTCGCCCACCTTGAACTTGTGCACGTCCGAGCCGACTTCAACGATCTCACCGCTGAGGTCGGAGCAAATGCGGAACGGCTTCTCGGGCGTCGGACTCGAGGGCAGGAACGAGGCGCCGTACTCGATGAACTTCCAATCCATGGGGTTCAGCGCGATACTCACGACCTTGATGCGCACTTGCGAACCAGCGAGCGGCGCGTGCTGCAAGTCCGTGCGAAGCTTGATGCTGGTGGCGGCGTCGCCGAAGGCTTCGTAGACGTAGGCCTTGTAAGCAGGAGCCATGTAGATCGATTGGGAGTTGGAGGAGTAAATTCGGAAATGATGGGTATTGGTCGACGGCTTTGACGGTCGTCAGGTGTTCAGGACGGGGAGGGCAATCAGCCCGCTCGTGCTTGATTACAACTGCAGAATGATGGTCCACAGCCAATCCGAAATGATCTATCCAGGGTCATGCATAAACCCTGTTGACTACGGCCAAAAACCGGCACGATACATCGTACTTCTCGAGCGCAGACGCGTCTCCAACGTCACGAGTCGAGTCTGTGCTGTGACATTGTCGCAGCTGCTTGGTGTTTCCAAGACAGACGACAGCGTGGGCAGTAGAACGTATTCATTGAGGCTTAAGCCTATTTGGAAGAGGCTGGTGTTGACCTTGGCTCCAAGAGACTTATCCTCAAGGGATGCAGGGTGGTTTATATCGTGAGAGCTTGCCTGCCCGTGCGCTGGTGCGGCACCGGCTTGGACGGGGATCAACTTGGCATCGGAGTTGCTCTTGACCAATGAATCTGATATATATAGCCTGCAATTGGTCTGCAACGGCTTTAGCAGGATGCTCAACGGGTTCTCGTCATCGGCACCAGTGGTAGTACCGACAACTCCGCTCTGCAGATTGTCAAGACTGTCTGAGTGTATGCCATTGAAACCACAAGCTTCGGCAATCCCCAACCTGACCGGTGCCACGCTCCGGGGATGATCTCAGTCGGGAGCTGTACCGATTTGTATACCGGTATTCATTCATTATCAGATTTATCAGATCGCGAATCGCTGATTATCTCCAGGTAATCATTTCGGGCCCATCCCGCCTCGGATTCCATCATCAACAACGCCAATTGATGAAGCAATGCGATCATTCCCCAATCTGCGCTGCAACGACTTGTGTCTCCCGCCCAAACTCCATGGTTTCTGCTTTCAAGGCTTACGTCTACGAAGCGTTCGGCGACGCGATCGCCAACATCAAGCTCCGTACAGACGTGCAACCTGCTCAGCTAACGTCCTCCCAAGTCCGCATCAAGGTCGCGAGCGCCGCTTTAAACCCTGCGGACTGGAAACTCATCGAATACGGTCACCTGTTCATGCCGACGCACCCAACGCCCGAGAATCCGTTCCGCATCGGCTTTGATGTTAGTGGGGAGATCGTGCAAGTCGGATCAGACGTGCACCGGCTCAACGTGGGCGACCACGTCTACGCCATGGCTAGTTTGACATCACTCGGCACTGTGGCTGAGTTTGTGGACCTTGAGGAGAGTTTCGTCGCTCTCAAGCCGCAAAAACTGAGCTTCAACCAAGCCGCTGCCTTGCCAGCCGCTTCACTGACCAGCTACCAGTCGCTCACGACTCATGGCCTGCTACAGGCCGGCCAGCGTGTGCTCATCATCGGCGCCAGCGGTGGCACCGGAGTCTTCGCTGTGCAGATCGCCAAGGCTCTTGGAGCGTACGTCATTGCGACCACAAGCTTCCGCAACGTCGAGTTCGTTAAGGCTCTTGGAGCTGACGAAGTGATCGACTACACGACCACCAAGTGGTCGGACGTGATTGGGCCGCACTCGCTGGATCTGATCTACGACTGCGGCTTTGAGCCCAACGCCTGGAACGACGAGGCGCAGAAGATCCTCAAGAAGGGAACAGGCCGCTTCGTGACGATCCATCCAGAAATCACTGCGATTGAGTCGCCCATTGGCGCCACGCTGCTCAAGATCCAAGTGCAGAGCTCTGCGGAAGATTTAGCCACGCTCTCAAAGCTGGTTGAAGCGGGCAAGCTGATCGTCCCCATTAACGCGGTGTACCCGTTCGAGAAGGTCGTTGAAGCCATGGTGCGCGTGAAGACGGGTCGTGTGCGGGGCAAGATCGTGATTCAAGTGCAGGCGTAGGCTCTTGTAGTGCTGCAGATCAGAGTTTCCAACACTAGAAGGAGGCTGTAACGAACAGTCAACACTGGGTTTTCCATTGCACAGACAAAACCCGTGCGCGTGTTGTCCGCAATATAAGTCGCGGCTTCTTGGAGCCATCGCGAGAGAGGAAAAGGCGACTCTGCATGCTGTGAGAGTCAGACCACAACGCGCCCAGCAGCATGCAGGCCCAAGACTCTCAATGCACGAGGATTGTCCCCATGAGAAAAGCAAAACATGAGTTGAGTAAATTGCAAAACCAGCACCAGTCGCACCCTAACATTATGTGGTGCACACTATGCTAACGGCTGCCGTTGAAGTGACCCCAAGCTGCTGGAGTCGGTTTTACACGAAGTATTTTGACAGCGCTCCATTCTGCGTATCTAACGGAGACTTTTAGCCTCAGCTGCAGAGATAAGTCTGTTGAGCTGGTCATTGTTTTAAATCTGGACCCTTTCAGCATCGACCACCTCCGTTTTACAAACAAGTTGGCCGCCACAAAAAGCTGCGCATAGCGAGCGCAGGCGACACTCGATCTGCACCGACGCACAAAGGTCGGTCGTGTTCTCAATTGGGCCACACACGGAAAACATGCCGACGTCATATATCCCAGTACTCACAGCCAAATGGTTCATTGCCAAGCCTATAGAGCTTGGCTGCACATCGACCCACAGCTCGACTCAATTGCATTCTTGCTAAACTAAGCTACGCTCAACACGCGTATATGTGTCTGATAGCTGTTATATCTGCATGTATCGTACGCTTCGTCTTTTCATCCTGTATACTGTCTCTCTCTCTCTCCCTCGCTGGTACTCGGGTCATGGGCTCCAATAGCCTGTTAGAACAGCTGCCTGGCCTTCAACACGTGCGAGTGCCACATGGACAACAGCCGGATCTTGGTCTCGAGTCCCATTATCGGCCTCGAAGCGCCTGAGTGGGGTCTCGGGTTGTTCAGCTTAGGCAGCACTTGCGCTTACTAGAGATTTGTATCAGAACAATCGCCGCACGGCACAGCAGCCGATGCGGTTAAGATGATTATCCTTCAGGTGCTCGCTGTTCGCATTCCGCGTCACCACGCGCAACACACGGACCCGACCAACCCGAACGAGGCATTCCCCACGCGCGTGGCTTTGGGGAGTCGGAGGCGAGATTCACATCAAGTTGCTGCAGGTGTTGGCGAGCAGGAGAAGCGTGTGGACAGTGCTGATATTGATGTGCATTCCCAGGCGCTCCGCCTGTGCTGCCGGTCGAGTATGCCGAGACTACCTTCTCCTACATTTGCACGGACAGCTTCTGGATCGTCTGTGCCATGGTCGTCTGCGTCATCTTGGTCGCCAGAGCCTCGATGGCCTTATGCAGGTCCGTGGTGGTGTCGGCCTAGAAAGCCGAAGGCGAGTAGATGAGGAAGATGGACAGAAAGAGCACCGATACCTTGATTATCATCACGAACTACATGGTGCTCTGCACAAATCGGGTCAGGTACGGAACAGGAGTCAGCACAGTCATCACCACGAGCTGGTAAATGCCCGCGATTCAACCATGTCGCACCCGTCGTCATGCTGCAGAGCACCGCCAGTAGCAGCTTGAGCGCGAAAAAGAAACGGTCCTCGAATTTGTACTCATCGTAGAGCGGGCCGTACTTGGCCTGGATGGCCTTCACGTTGTGGCCATTCGTGTACTTGGTGACCACGGTGATGCTGTACACGAACGTGCCGAGCGCAAAAAAGATGAGCTAGATGATGGCCAGGAATAAGCTGGAGTCGATCCAGTTGTTGTCCACGCAGTAGCAGATCTGGAACGCGGCCATGCAGCTGATAGCGTACTCAGACAGGATGAGCAGTATCATGAGCAGGACCACGGCCTAGTCGAACCACTTGCGCGAGAACGCGTCAAAATCGGACCATTGCGGTGACTTGCAGTGAAAGTGAGACCAACCGTAGCCGTTAGCATAGTGTGCACCACATAATGTTAGTGTGCGATTTCGCGACAGGTGCTGGTTTTGCAACTTTTGTCCCAAGGTGGTGCTAGTTTTGCAATTTACTCAACATGCAGCCTCTCCAACTGGCCAACAAGCACGGACGTGAACCCTCTGTGACATGCAGGCGCTGAAGACAGGAGCCCATTCAGCGTGTTGATTGCGTCATTGAATGGATTACGACGACCAAACGGCGAGCAAATCCAAACTTGGAATGGTACCGAAGCGAAAGCGCCCATGTAGTCGCCCGTGCTGATGCAATCAGCGACGCAGCCAAGAAGAGAGCCCGATCATTCCCCAAATCGCGCCCAACCAGCCCACTCGATCACTCCAATGGCTCCTGCTGCGTTCAAGGCCTACGTCTACGAAGCCTTCGGCGACGCTGTCTCCAACATCAAGCTGCGCACGGATGTGCAGCACACGCCGCTCCCAGCGGACCGCGTGCGCATCAAGGTGGCCAGCGCCGCTATCAACCCCGTGGACTGGAAGCTCATCGAGATTGGCGACAAGTTCCTGCCGACGGCTCCGACGCCCGAGAACCCGTTCCGCATCGGCTTTGACGTCAGCGGCGAGGTCGTGAAGGTCGGCGCCGAGGTGCAGCGGCTCAAGGTTGGTGACCGCGTCTTCGCCATGTCAGACTTCTTCTCCACGGGCACCGTGGCTGAGTTTGTGGATCTGGACGAGAAGTACGTGGCGCTCAAGCCCCAGAAGCTCAACAACGACCTGGCGGCGGCAGTGCCTTTGGCTGCGCTGACCAGCCTCCAGGCGCTCACGACCCACGGCCAGCTCCAGGCCGGCCAGCGTGTGCTCATCATTGGCGCCAGTGGCGGCACTGGCAACTTTGCCGTCCAGTTCGCCCGAGCCATTGGAGCGCACGTCATCGTGACCTCGAGCTTCCGCAACGCCGAGTTCGTCAAGTCGCTGGGTGCGGACGAAGTGATCGACTACACGACCACCAAGTGGTCGGACGTGATTGAGCCGCACTCGCTGGATCTGATCTACGATTGCGGCTTCGAGCCCAACGCCTGGAACGACGAGGCGCAACGGTTCCTCAAGAAGGGCACCGGCCATTTCGCCACCATCGGGCAGCCGGAAGTGACCGTGAAGGAGTCGCCCATTGGCGCCACGCTGCACGAAGTCTGGACAAAGAGCTCGGCCGAGGATCTGGACAAGATCACCGAGTACATTGAGAACGGCCAGCTGACGATCCCCATCGACTCGGTGTACCCGTTCGAGAAGTTCGTGGAAGCCGTGGAGCGCCTGAAGACCGGCCGTGCGCGAGGCAAGATCGTGATCCAGGTGCAGGCAGAGTAAGCCACAAGGCCATCCTTTTGAATACAGCGTATACTTAAACAAGCGCGAGGAGTTTGACCGGAGATATCATTGAGTATAATAGATTGAGAGCTGTCTAGACGAAGTTGGTGGAGTAGCTTCCTGCCGGGAGTTCTACGGACTGGGATGCGCTGAGCGCAGTCAGGGGCTTGCCGATCTCGGCCGACTCGGCTCGAGAGTACGTCGGTCCGTTCTTGGTCGACTCTGGGCCCTTGGAGTCGCCCAGCGACGCGCCGCCGGCCTTGGTGGACTCGCACTCACTCAATCCAGTGATGGACGCGCCGGTCTTGTTGGCCTGCGCGGCAGCCATGGCCGCCGCAGCGGCTGCTCGACCAGAGCGATCCGACCGCGAGTAGATCAAGCAGCCCAGTGTGGCCACGACCACGACGGCCGCCGTAATGATCGCCACGTAGAGAAGCGGGCCGTAGGTCGTGTCGTCGTCGTCCGTATCGGTCTCGGACGAGGAATCGCTCGAGGCCGTGGACGTGGTCGTGGAAACGCAGCGAGGGCCCTTCCACGTCGTGGTCTTGCACGAGCACCGGCCGCTGGAGCACGAGCCCGTGGACACCGTGCTGGAGGAGATCGTGCAGTCGTCGTCGCTGTCGCAGAATGCCATGCCGCTCACCACCGTGTACGGGTTGTCGTCGTCCGTGTAGTCGTCGATGTTGTCCTCGATCCACGTGGCGGTCGGGTGGCTGGACGGGTCGCAGCCATAGGCCATGGTGGCCGTATCCTGGTAGATGCGGATGTAGTCCACCTTAAGGTACATGGGGAACGCGTCGCAGATGTCCGTGTCTTCCGAGGACGAGCCGCCACAGGCGCTGCCAGCGTTGGGCGGGGTCGTGCCCCACGTGCTCGAGAGCGCCACGTTCATGATGAGATACATGGGCTCCTCGATCATGATCTTCTTGGGGTTGGACTGCGCCGTGTCCTGCGGCGGATCCGTGAGCGAACTGGCAGGGATCTCGAAGATCGGCGCGCCTTCCAGCGACCAGCGCACGTAGCCCGAGTCGCCCGTGACCCACTCAAGCTGGTAGGTCAGGAAGCTGGTGTAGGCCGCGAGATGCACGGGCCAATCGGCCGAGATGGCGTCCATCTGGTAGTCGTAGTCCGCGTCGGACGAGGAGGAGCTGGCGCTGGCGCTGGAGCCGGAGCTGGAGCTCGTGCTGGAAGACAGTGCGGCGCCGCTGTAGCCGTTCATCTTGGCAAAGCACGTGCCGTTGACGTTGATTCCCCAGTGCTCCGTGCCGTTGTCAATGAGACCCACATCGCCGTCCACATCGTACGAGGCCGGGCAGATGTCCACGGTGCAGGCGTTGTCCGTGATGCCGGCCGTGAGCGACGCCTCGATGCCCGTGTAGTTCTGCACCAGATCCGACTCGGCGTCGCAGAGATTGTTGGCGCCGTAGCGCAGGCCCTGGTACCACGACTTGTGGCCGCGCAGGTCCTCGTAGTAGGCCGTGGGCACGTCCGGCGTATTGGCGCCGTCATCGGTGCACGTGGACGTGTAGATGCAGCTGCTGTCGCTGCCAGAGATCACGCGGAAGTTGGTCGGCATGCCCGGGGCCGCCTGGATCGAGGACGAGATCGCCGTGCCCGCGCCTTCGATGATATCGATCTCGGGCGCGCCTCGGCCCTGGTTGGCGTTCATACCGGAGCCTGGCGCGTCGTCGCAGGCGCTGATCCGCTGGTTGGACGAGTTGAAGACCGTGTCGTTGCACTCGTTGTACGTGAACGGCCACATGCGCGTGGTCGAGGCCGTGAACAGCGCGCGGCCGAGGTTGCCCATCATCCAGATGCCCGGCCAGGTTGGGTAGTAGGCCGCGGTCTCCGTGCGCGCCGACTGGCCGTTGGCGATGTCCGGGTTGCCGGACGCGTTGGTCACGGCACCAGGCAGCATGACCTTGACCTCCACGAGCCCGCCCTGGAAGCAGAACTTGTTCCAGGACTGCACGGCGGCCGAGCGGTAGTAGAATGTCGTGTCCTCGTAGCCGGCCGGGTCGGCGTACGAGTTCCAGAGCGTGAGCGTCTCCTCGGCCGTGTCGGCCTCGATGTAAAAGTAGCAGTTGCCGTCGCTGTCGCACTCGGTGCTGGTCATGTTGTGCGCGTAGATCTCCAGCGCGTCGTTGGTGCCGTCAGCCATGGCCATGGACGTCCACAGGTGGTCCTTGCCGGGCTTGAAGCTGCGGCCCTCGGTGTTGAACTCGTCGCTCATGACCAGCGTCCATGTGTCGCCGCGGGAACTGGTCGCGGTCTGGCTGGCCGACGGCGTGGCCGGGTCCACCCACGGCAGGATGCCCGACTTGGTCGTGAACGTCTTGGCTTCCGTCACGCTGCTGCCGCCCAGTAGCGACAGCAGCACGAGTGCTGTCGTAGTGATCATGCGGCCACTGCGCCGCCGCCGTCGCTGCGTCATGTGGGCTGCTGGTGCTGCTGCTGCTGTCATTGTAATTCAGATAATGAGAAGAGAGCTAAGGCTGAAGCAGCCAACGCCTGGATTTAGCGGCTGCGGCAGAGCAGAGGAGTCTCACGCACAGAGCCATTTCGCCCACATGCGCCATGGCTGTCCAACGCAGGCGATAAGTCAAGACCGCACGGCCCGGCTATGCGCCATAATACAGTGAGCCAGGTGGATTTATATTCCAAAAGTGGGTGTGTTCCATGTGATGATCTGGTAAGAACGAACCTTTCCATACCCTGTTTTGGATCTGAGATAGCCTCCCATCAAAATTTTACGGTACTGTACCCAGCCCGAGATATCGCTGATACTGTACCTTGACTGACGGACCACGCAGACGTTTCACTGAGGCCGGTTTTACCCGCCGGCGTTTCTCATCCGAACTGGCGTCCAAGCGCAACGCACGCAATGGGAATGCCGTGCTCTGAATGCGATTCGCTTCATGCTGCTTGCTCCAGTGGCCCACACAACGTTTCCAGCCATTCTGGCTCACAGGCTTCTAAATGGCTCTGCTTTCAAAGTGGCTACACCATTCAGCTCCGGAGCAATCCGTTTCCCAGCCTTTGTGTCACGGACGTAGCGTAGCTATGAAATCCGCATGCATGTCACACGACTCCAACTATCAGCCTACTGCCATTGCCTCCTGCTTACTTGGCCTTCGTGTACGAAGCCTTTGGCGACGTTGTCCGCATGGACGTGGAGCCCCGCTCACTGCATCGGCTGTGCGCGCGGCAAGATCGTGATCCATGTGAACGAATAGTGAGCTTCAAGCTGAGAGAAGATATCTAAAAGACCCGATTTGGGCGTTCTTATCATTCAAATGAACGCACCTGACTCCTACTCTGCGTTCTTCAGCGCATTTCATCGTGGTTCCATCGAGCTCTGACGAAGTCTGGACTTGGATCACGATCTTGCCACGAGCACGACCGGTCTTCAAGTGCTTCACGGCCTCCACAAACTTCTCGAACGGGTAGATCGAGTCAATCGGAACGATAAGTTTCCCAGCTTCAACCAGCTTGGCAATCTCATTCAGATCCTCAGCTGAGCTTTGCGCCATTTCAGGCTGGTCAATGGTCACAAATCGGCCGGTTTGCTTCTTGAGAAGCTTCTGCGCTTGGTCGTTCCAGGCGTTAGGCTCAAAGCCGCAGTCATAGATCAGATCCAGCGAGTGTGGCTCGAGAACATCAAACCAGCAGATGACCACATGATTAGTATTACCGTACCAGTACGAAGGTCTGCTCTGGCACTCGCTTGAACTTGAACTACAAATGACCGGAGGCCTTTGCTGTGAAGTGTATACTTGAAGCAGCGAGTGATTGCGTTGCTGTTGGAGCATCAGCTTTGCGGGATTCAATAGTCAGAGTCCGAAGTTGTCAATAGCAACCAACTTTGAGTACCTAGCTGTTTGACTTACTTACGACGCTACATCTAATCTGCTCTCTTTGGAAAGGTTTTGATGGTTTGATGCGCACGTGACGCCCTCCACAGTTAAAATGAAGAGGTCTCTTACTCTGTGGCCAGCGCTTTGAAGCCGTTCGAGCGGCAAGGTAACGATATTAACCAAGATCTCTTTATAGCAACAAATGATGAAGGCCGATAAAACGATCAAGTGCTTACTTGAGTTGATCGTGAGACTTTTCCTTTCTAGCCGCCAACCTTTCAACATTGGATTCGCCATCGCTCTTAAACTGTATCCATTCATTTTGGATGGTTGCCAGGAAAACAAACTCGGTTTTTGACTGTCGCCTCCAGAAAAGAACAATCAATTACTGTGGCAACATCACTTCGTGGTTCAATATAGTCCAATGTTAACATTTTATTGGTCGCGTCTAATCAGGACTTTATCTTCCCCCTCCAGGTCTTTTTCTTGAGTAATTTCAGCGACTTCGGCCACAATTTCGTCGCTCACCAGATGCTAATTATGAACTACTTCGTTGAATCCTTAGTTGCTCGTCGTCGATTCGATCTGGAAACACCCACGGCTCGATGCGCTCCTTTTGCGTTTCGTGTTGCCAGCAATAAGAAATGTGAATGTCAAGCGCACAGTACGGACGACACGCTCTGCATTTATGAGGTCGATTTCAAGGTTTAGCTTCCACTGACTTGAAGTTTGGTGATTGAACAATCTTCGTAATGAACTCGAGACGACAAGTGAGTTCGGGGAAGTCATGATCGAATATGACGAGCTCTGCGCTCTCGGTTTAAAGCCTTTCGTGGCCAATTCAAGCCCTTCCATGTCGGACAAGCATTGAGAGCAACACGTGATTTTGAGCATATCATAGGGATATTGAAAATGCGAAACAATCAATTATTGATCCTGACAATATATAGCAATTTTGTCCAAGCCCTGGTTCCTAACACACTACTAGTGAGCAAGTCAACAGGAAACAACATATCGTGCAGACAGGAAGATTGTACGTTGTGACCTTAACTTACTTTAGATCCTACAGCCCGTAGATTAACTGCCCAATTATTGATTTAGTGTTGTTATGCTCATCAATCAGTAAAACATTTCATTTTCCCTGACTCTGTCGAAGTCGTAAC
>JAADVF010000069.1:0-68534 GCA_023334555.1 Elongisporangium undulatum | reverse complement strand
GTGGATCTGCGTGTATCAATCAGAGGTTAGCGGTGTGCCTATCTGACGCAAGCGCCGTAACTCTACTGTTTCCTGCCTCCAGCCAAAATGGACCACAACGCGTATCTGCTGCAGCAGTTGCAAGTGAATCGACAAGACTCCAATGGCAAAGACGTGAGTCGTATTCATGGAGAACCAGAGAACCTGCGCGAGACTGTTGAGAGCTTTGGACTGAAAAGATAAGCTAAAGCGCTTGCGTTGGCTTCAAAGCAAACGCACATACACTGGACGTTCGGAGGGAGCAACGTCGACCGACTAACTTCCTAGTCAAATGATATGACACCGTTCGTCTCGCTGCTGGAATAGGAAGCGGAGCAGCCAGCGCCCTTCTATTACCTTCTACTTTTGCGTGTGGCTGCAAACGAGACCATCGCCAAATGATCTGGACGAAAAATTTGATATGCCTGTGCCAGTAGGACCATATCAATTCGCTCAGATTCAAGCTCTAAACATGAACAAACAACAAGGCAAGCATCTTCCGAAATCTCCACGTCTTTCTTGGCCTTTCATCAGATATACAATAAAAACGAAGCTCAAACACAACAACAACATGATTATGATATCGATCGGAAACTCAAAATGCCACCGCTACGACTTTGCGTCGAACGGACGAGCCAGCATATTGGAAAACGCGGGAAATGATAAACGCATCAACATTCCCCATGCAATTGAGACCTTCAGCCGCTCTCAGACGTTCCACCACATTCAGAAACGCCCACTTGACGCTACTGGGAGTGCAGATAGCAAGCAATTCACCATTTAGCACACTTAATTTGGTTTTGATCTACTGGTGCTGAATCTTGCTCAAGTTGACAGCAACCTGTTTTAGAGCCTCAAAGTGCTCGATTAAAGCGGCATGACGCGACCAATCTATGCCACGTTGTCCAATATACGTGCTGAAATGACGAAGTGCTCTGGCCGATAGGTCAGCGCTTTGCGTCGGATGGACGAGCCAGCAAACTGGAAAGTGAGCGAGATGATCAGTGAATCAAAATCTCCCTGCTGTCGTGAGCCGTTTGGTGGTGCTTCACGATACTCAGAAACGCCCTCATGACGCTGCTGGAAGTACAAACAGCGAGCAACTCACCATCGAGCACATTCAATGTGGCGCAGGATGCTGTCGAAGTCGACCATGATCACTTACAGAGCCTCAAGCGTCCGATTGGCGCGGCACGATGTGACCTAATCATCGATTGACAATATATTCCATTCCCCAATATCGACACTGATATGGCGAAGGGGCTTAGACGATGGATCTGAGAGCAGCAGCGTCATTTCACGAACAATATGTCCCTGCTCTGCATAATACAGCTCAAGCGTGAGACTCTCGAGCTCGGTCTGGCCTTGTTGGCACGCTTTCAGAAAAGACTGCGGAAGTGCCGACGAGTCATGAGTATCGACATTCAAGTGCTTGAGATTCGGACAGTTATCGAGAATTGAGTCGAGGAGCATCGCAACATGTGTCTTTGGATCGACATAGCTCGATTCTCAGGAGCATTGTGCACCCAGTGACCACCTAGGTACAGCCATTTCAGCCTGATAAGCCAGCTACAGCATCGTCACCTGCGCTGAACAATCTTGAGGGAACAACTTTCAACGTGCCACTTAGAACTGAATTGATGCACGAAACAGTCAAGTTGCTCTTCCACTGCGAATACATCGTGCTCGTGGAGTTGTCCAGAGGAAGTTCAGCCTCTCGCCCTCGTATCTGCTGGCGTTTATGCTGAAAGAGCAGTCCGTGGAGATCCAGGGGCAGCTATTTGTGTGGGTCATCTACGTCCTGGGCTTCACTCTGGAACACTTTTGGCAGGCATTGCATCGATCGCTTATGTACTGCTTTGGGCTGTTCTGACGTGTTGTTGTGTGACTTAATCAGGTGTGAATTTTACCTTTCAATTCAAATGGATGCATAAGAGCCACTGAACTTGTGCAATACTATGTCATAAAGGAACCAAAGAGCCGCACTCGTTACGTCAAATGCCTTGCTCACAATGTATAAAGCGCTCACTGACCTATTTGCATTACTACCGAGTGAAGCCATTTCATCTTCAGTTCCCACATGGCTTCACCCCAATGACCGCTTCAATTCATTGAATTGCCTCACCCACTCACATTCTGAATTGATATGCTCAATTCATTTGTGCGCGATTGCCCCATCCTCTGCTCAAGTGGTTGACTGCGATCTGCGAGAAAAGAAACGATCAAGCGGCAAGCAGATTCGATCGTTCGTTTCACAGCGACCGCTCGAAGCGCTCCGATCGTCTGTGACCCGTGGGACCAGCACCAATCGATAGCCTTTCGTCTCCTCTACCGGACCACGTGATTTCAGGCCCCCAACTCAAAATGCAGCCGCCCTATGCGCCGCCCAAGAAGCTGCATATCGACACGGAGGTGCCGTCTAGCGTCTATGCGCTAGATCTGCACAAGCTCAGCGCCATCGCGCGGATACCAGAAGTCGAGCTCGTGAAGGGCATGCAGACGGACGACTCGGTGGACATGCAGGGCGTGGTCGTCGACCGCGGCCAGGAGGTGCCGTTCGAGGCCGTGGGCAAGACGCCCGAAGAGCTACGCACCGGCAGCCCGGCCGTCAAGGAAGTGCTGATCACGGCGGCCTCGAGCACCATGTGCCTTGAGAACTCCGACACACCCAAGTGTCTGATCGAACTGGGCGACTACACGCTCATTGAGCATATTCTGGCGCAGCTGTTCGTGGCTGGCATGGAGCGCGTGGTGATCATCATCTCGTACTATGGCCACGAGATCATGGAGCACGTCAAGGACTCGTTCCTGTACCACAAGATGAAGATCGAGTTTCTGAATCTGGGCGAAGACACGCCCTACGGTCACGCGCGCACGCTGCTGTCGGCACGCGAGATGTTTACCAAGCCGTTCCTGATCCACACGGCCGACCATATCTTTGACAAGTCGATCATCAGTCGTATGGCGTCGTTCGACCTGCACGATGGCGTTGCGTGCGTGCTGGTCGACTCGGACAAGAACAAGCTCAAGGGCCTGCCTGCCACGGCTGGTAAGGTGCAACTGGGCGCTGGCAGCAATATTCGCAAGATCGGCCGTGGTCTCAAGGAGTTTGACGCTATCGATGCCGGTCTATTCCTGACAACCGGACGAATCTTCGCGGCGCTGGAACTGCTGGCATACGAAAAGCCCAAGTTCTCGCTCGCTGAAGCGTTGAACGTGCTGCGTCCGTCGTATGGACTCAAGTATGTTGACACGGCCGGCGACGTCTGGTTGAGCATTGAAACGCAGGAGCAGTACGATCGCATCGTTGCCAATGATCTCATTTCGTCGCTTTCGCCGTGGCCAGTGATTTTTGTCAAGGACTCGACGGACGTGCAAGTGTCCACGCCACAGTCCGGCAAGAACGTGTTTCTGGCTGTCTCGGCCGATGACGACGATTCGATGCTTCGGGCTGTGGATTCGCATCACCGCCAAAGTGTGTTCGATGGCTTCGTGGTCGGTGTGAACCAGCTGCAAGAAGTGCCAGCCGAGGAGAGCGCTTCTACCGACGAGTCCACACCGTTGCTGAATATTCCTAACTCGCCAAGCTCCTGGCGCCCTACCAGCCCGAAGCTGACGACAATCCGACGTAAGAAAAGCTCCTTTTTGGAGCAGGCTGAAGCTTCATTTGTGCTGTCGATCCCTTACGATGCTGAGGATGACTCTGAAAACGATGTGCTGACTCCGCTGCCGTCCGAGCGCAATGCGTATCTGATCCAGCTCCCACAGGCGGCGTCGCGTCCTCGTGGTGAATCCCAGCAGTTTGTGTTGGCCGTTCCTGACAGTGAGACACTCTACGAACGACCGAGTCTGTACCGACGTCTGTCTATGTTGCCGACTGACGTGACGGATGTCGCCGTGGAGACGCTGGAGCTGAAGAATGGTGCTTTTGAGCTGCAGCTGCTTGTCAAGAGACAAGTTCCACTGTTTGGTTACTTCCTGCTGCTGATTTCACTTGGCACGATCGCGTCGATGGGCACGGCTCTGGATCTGCAGGAACACGTGGACCCGTTCCTGAAGCTCTTCTGGCGTTCAACAGCCTCGTTGTTGGTGTTTGTGCCGCTCACATTGTTGTCATTCTACGAAAATGGTCTGCCACGGTACTCGAGAAACACGATTCTCCTGTTCCTGGCCTGCTCAGTGTCGTCGGCTGTCTTTTTAATGACCTTCCTGTGGTCGCTCAGTCACACGTCCATCAGCCACGCGTATATCTTCAACAATTGCCATTCGCTTATCATGGTCATGGGGCGATTGCTCATTGGACACCATGTCTCGCAGTTCGAAGGAATCGGCACCGGCATTGGTATTATCGGCGGTGTCGTCACAACGCTCGACCACACACCGATCGCCGCCGGCACCGACTCTTCAGTAGTTCCAGTTTCGCTTGCCGGTGACCTTGTGGCACTCTTGGGCGCTGTCGGCGGAATGTTCTACCTGACCACGGCCAAACACTTGCGCACCGAGATGGACACGACTGTGCTGCTCACTGGGGTGTTTATTGTCACGGCGCTGCTCTCGTTCCCGATCTTCTACGCACTTTCAATCCCTGTGGAGTTCTCGGCTGACGCCACCTATGGACTCTTTGGCTGGGTGCAGTCGGAGCAGGTTGCATCGGAAGCCTACCTCGTGATTGTGTGCACGCTGATCGGTACGCTCGGCTACATCCGTGTCATGAAGTACTTCGACCCGATCGTTGTCTCGGTCGTGATGCTGCTGGAGCCCTCGCTGGCCAATCTTATTGGCGTGGCTATGGGTGTCGACGTACTGCCCGGTCTGCTCACGATCGTTGGCTCCGTGCTGATCATGAGTGGCACTGCACTGGTCATCGTTTCGAACGCGTCGCGCACCGACTCGATCGATGCGACGGCTGCCATGTCCTCGACGCTCACGCCTCTGCCCAAGGCGCTCTCGAGCACGAACGCTGGACTGAAAATGGCCCAGGCCCTGCAGAGTAAATCCAAGTAAATCAAACAACACACGCATAATACTGACATCCACCGCATTGTTTGTGTTCCCGCAACCGAATTTACTGAGATACGTTTCGGCATACAGTTAAATTACGGTATATTCGGTAGTATCTGACCATTGTGTGGCACCTTCGTGCAACCTTAGTGGAAGTTCCGTGTTTCCGCCCATTTTGAACAACAGCCAAAATGCGCTCGAGCGACAGCAGCGACGGCGATGACGACAGCTTGTCGGCGCCTGTGAACGCTGCGCCGTCATCTCAGCAGCGCCGGAAGCAGATCAGTAGTGCACCCAGCAAGCGGCGGCCCAAAAACAATAATGGTGGCGCTGGCGCGACCTCTGCGACGCGGTACGAGCTCAAGAAGGCGCTGGAGAAGAAATTCCGCCTGCGGTACCTGACCCTGCAGCACACCTACGAGCAGCGGCTGCGCGCGCTGGCGCTGCAGGTGCAGCAGACCGTGGATATTATCCAGAACGATGCGACCATTCATCATATGCAAGAGGATCCGCTGACGCAGGAATACGCGCGCGAGCGGCTCGGCGAGATTGTGCGCGAGTGCTTCCATGGCGAGCGCGAGAAGTACATCAAGACGCTGAGCGAGCACGGCGCCTGGCAGGCGAACGACCTGCGCGAGATGCAGGACAAGCTCCAGAATGTCTCTGCGCGGGAGCAGCAGATGGAGCAGGCGCTTGTGATGGCGCAGCGCGATGTGAAGTCGCTGCAGCAGCAACTGGCCGTGCGCGCACAGGAGCTGCATGCCGAGAAGCAGCTAGTTGCCCAGCGGCAGGACGCATACCAGCGCGTGTGCGAGGAAAGAGAAGCGCTTCGCTATGAAGCCATGACGCTGACGCAAAAGGTGCACACGTTCGAGTCGCTGCGGCAGGACTACGAGTCGCTGCAAGCCCAGGCGCGCAAGGACTCGGAGCAAGGCCGAGCCATGCATGAGCAGACCCTCAAGCTCACGGAGGAGCTGCATGTGTGCCAAAGTGTGAGTTTGTCATGTGTGGTTGTTGCTGTTGTTGGTCACTCATGGTTGTGTGTTCTAATGGAGCAGAAGCTAGAGCTGGAGAAGCATGCGAGTCAGCAGGAGGCTGCACATTTGAAGCAGCTGCTCTCGATGGCCGAAGCGAAAAGTAACGAGCTGAATCGATCACTCCAGCAGGTGTCCAAGGAAGACTTTCCAAGCAAGATCGCACGACTAGAAGCTCAACTAGGACAACAGAAGCAGAGCTTTGCGACTCTGGGAAAGGAGAAAGACGCGCTGAGCAAGAAGTACGAAGAATTTGGAGCACAAGTCGACGTTTACATGCAGGAACAAGCCAAGGAGAAGGCCAAGGTGCTGGAAGATACGGAAAAGCAAGTCACTCAGCTACGAAACGAGATAGCAGCTGTAAGGCAACAGGCACAGGATACGCTGAAGACCAAGCAGGCGGAAGTTCTACGTGCTCTGGACCAAGCCAAGTTCCGGCAGGAAGCGCTGCAGAAGATCGAGCAAAAGAATTTGATGCTGCAAGAGCGCATGGCGTCCATGGAAGAGGCGAAAACGGAGGAGAGCCTTCTGCATGCGAAGAAAATCAGTGTGATGGAGAAAGAAGTGACCCAGTGGCGCCTTGGGCTTCAGAAAGAGCAAGAAAAGGTGAAGCAGCTGGAGCAGGTTTTGCTAAAGACCAGAGACGAATACGAGCGCAAGCTGGCTGTTATGCAAGACAATGTGGAACAGCACAAGCAGCAGAATTTGAAAGAAAAGGAGCTGGAAGCGCGGACCCGTTGGCAAAACGAGTTTGCGCTCAAGCAGGAAGCACGGATCGACGCCTTGAAGGCAAAGTACGATGCAGCTCTGGAGAATCAGCAGGCAGAACTTCTCCGCGCTCGGCAAATGGTAGTGGATACGGCAACGGCGACTGCCGCAAAATTGGAAAAATCCATGTTGATCGACAAGACGAAGCGGAACGAGCGCAACGACGAAGGAGAAATTCGGAAACTGCGTTTAGAGCTAATGGCAAAAGAGAAAGAGCGCAAGGAGGAGCAGGCACGGGACGCTGCTCGTCTTCGACACCAACATGAGCTGGAAGAACGTGAAAAGCGACTTGTTGAGCGAGAGAACATCGCGAATGAAAAAGAGCAGAAACTGAAGCAAAAACGAGCAGAAGACGCAAAGCAATCGGCTACAGCTTCTCCTCGCGTTGTTGTGATGAACGTGCATGCTAATGGTGAAGATGTTGAGCAGACCAAGAGTGAGAGCAAGGGTACAGTGACCGTCGTTAATCAAAGCCGCCCAGATGATATCCGAAAACACCAGGACTGCATTCCGATCGCGCAACATAAAGCAGAGCTGACAGCAAAAGAAGCACAGGCTGCTCTTCAAAGCGAAGAGCGTTTGAAGACTGGCATTCAAGAGTATCAACTGAAGAAAGAGAAGGAGTTTAGAGCAGCAATGGTAAATGTACGGAAGGGCATTCAGAAGCTGGAAGTCTCTCTCGACGAAGCAAGATTGGAGAAGAAATCTGTCGAAGAGCAGCTGCTCTCAGAGCGACAAGCATTTGTATCTATGAAGCAGGAACTTGAAGACACTAATGAAGCCAAGCGCGTGATCGTACAACGCCTCGAAGACGCGAATGACAACATTGGCAAATTGCTCAAGGTAGCGAAAGAAGCGCAAGCAAAGTGTCAAGAGCTTGAAAAGCAGTTAGAGCACGCTGTTCAGTCAAACAAACAAGACTGCTCGTCCGCAGATGCAGCCAGAAAAATCTGCCAAGAGCTCAACGATGAAATTAAACGCCTGACATCCACCAAAATCGATCTTCAAATGAAGTTGGAAGATAGTACTCAGCACCAAATGGAGCTTCGTGACCAAGTGGCATCTCTGGAGAATCAAATTCGTGTGCTTATTGAGGAACATTCAAAAGAGAAGAACTCCTGGGAAGAAACTAAAACGAACGAGTTGGCAGCAGCAGCCACCCAATATGACAGTCGTGCCACAGACTTGAAGAATGAACTGGAAGCGCTTCAGAAGCGCTATCAATTGGTTGAAAGTTCTCATGGCAATGCAGAACAGACGCTCCTTGATCTAAACAGAGAGAAGAAAGAGATGGAAGACGCTCTGGTGAAGCTCAAAAACGACAACGCACAGCAACGCAAGGAATTCAAAGATCTCGCACGCATGTATAAGAATCTATCGGAAGCCATACAAAAGAAGACTGGGATGGAGCAAGCAGATAAGACCGCTGTCGAAGACCAATTACAAGAGACGAAGAAGCAAGTGCAGATTGTTGCTGCTGAGAAGAAACGAGCACTTCTAGAGTCGATAGCCCGGCTGAACCAGTTGCGAAGAGAGTGCAATGAGCTAAAACAAGGGGTCGCAACCGAGATGAAAACTACATGGAAAGGGTTAAAGCATGACTTCGCGTTGAGTTGTTCCGATCTGCGGAAGTACGCAGAAGATATTCGCCTCAAGGAATCGATCGCATGGCGGCAGAAACTGAAGGAGGAGAAGCGCTCTTGGAAATCCAAAATGGAGCAGAGAGATCGAGAAGCAGCAGTAGTTACGGCCAATCATCGCTTGGTAGATCAAACCAAGCTGGATCAGTTGGAGTTGCGACTGGAATATAAAATAAATGAGCTGGATCAGATGCAATCACGATACCAAGAACTTCAAGCAACGAACGATAAGCTTCAGGAAGACGTTCGGAGAATGGAAATCGATTGTGACCGTCGTGTGCTCGAGCAATCTCAGCTGTCAGATCGATTATCTGTAACGCAGAATGCGACAGAGCAAGAAGCCAGACAAGCTGCTCACCTTCAGACATTGTTAGCGAGACGGACCAAGATCTGCCAATTGTATCATGGATTCGTGACTTCGACCATGAAGGAATTTGGTGTGGCTTCTCCTGGCATTTTGCTGCGAGAAGCGGATGGGAAATGGCAGGATGAGTGGGAAGAGCAGCAGCTTTCGCTTGAGCTGGAGCGGCTTCAACAACTATTGAACGATCATATGAAGATTACATTGAGCAAAACGAAGGAAGAATCGATTTCGTCGTTCTCAGCGGAGTTAGAAGCAGCAAAGCGAGCTTTACATTCGTACTGGGACCGCCCTGATGCATCATTATTAACAGACGACCTGAACCAGCATCTCCCGTGGTATATTGTGGTATCTCGAACATTCAAACAAGCGCAGGAGGAGAGCTTGCTGAAGATCACGAGTCTAAGCCAGAATCTCTCAGAGCGTGAAAAGGAAGTCCACGAGCTGTTGCAGAGCAAGGAGCAATTGCAAGAAACCCAGCGCATGCTCCAATTTGAAAGAGAAACGCTGATGCGAGAGATGACAGTGCAAGGACAGAATCTACAGAAGAAGAAAGACCAGGAAACAACGGATCTTCGTCTGGACTGGGAGCGAAAGGTGGACACTTTGAAGCATCGCCACGAAAAAGAAATCATCAAGGCGAAAGAAGAGCTTCAGGTATTGTTTACTGCCCTTTTACTACCATGGAGACACCGTACTTATGCCACCTTTGATCTTGCTGTATACTAGTTGGAAATCGCGAGATTAGAAGAAGCGCTCGACACTGAGCGGAAGAGCAGTCTTGCGCTAAAGAATGAGGCGGCAACTTACGTGAGTATGAGTGGTCAGTTCTTGGTTTCAAGTGCGTGGACTGACCGTATTTGTGCTCTGATCGAATAGCGGGTCGAAATGGAAACCATGCTCGAAGAAGTCAAGGACCGGAACACAAAGCTTCAAAAGGAGATGGATGAGCTTCGGGATGTTGTACGTGCATGAGTTTGCGTCGCAACATCTGTCTGCTTACTAATCCTTTGTGTCGGTAGATGACCAAGTGGAAGCGGAAAGCCAAGCTGGCGATGACTCCGTCTCGGTATAACGCTGCGCTCGGAACTCCTGGCAAGCCCAAGTTCTTCCTTTCGACGTCTTCCCACAACACTGAAGATGAGTCGGACGCTTCGTACCGGACCATGTTCCTGCCGCCACGTAGGCCGTCTTCGGCCATGGCCGATCTCTCTGTTCTCATGGAGCAGTCGCTGCACAGTCTTCGCAAGGAGACCGTCGCACAGCCGTCTCCCAGTCACCGCCCCAGTCAACGTAAACGTGAGTATCTCTTGAACGAGCTGTGAGCTCGTCCACTATGTCTAGATAGCTGTAGGTCTTCATCCAGAAGCCCACGACCAACAGCAAACGCACAATAGAAATGACAAGCAATCAGTCGGGCTTTATTGCTGCAACAGTTCACTCTTCCACGCCGCCAGCAGCTGGCGCAGCTCCGGTTCCCAGGACTGGATGGCCTGTTTGGCGGCCTGGCCGTGCTTGCCCCGGCCCTCGGTCGTGATGTGCACCTCGTACTCCTCGCCAGACGTGTCGTCAAAGTCGTGCAGCTCCACGTGGCCCGTGACTTCGTCTTCTTCCTCGTCTGTGTGCGTCGAGGACCATTCAAACTTGAGCGTGATGTCGTAGCCGCAGCGCTTCTTCCCGCGGCTGAACACGATCTACCATGGCGAAGCCAATGACTTCGTGAGCTTTGACGAATAGCCCTTCGAAGCAGCAAGGACGTTACCTTGGCGTCTCCCTCGCATTCGACGATGGCGCTGGCCTTGATGGAGACCTTGCGAGCATCGTCCGTGATCGCAAAGCCCGCGAGGATCAGCTCCTTGAGCCGGTCGCGCGCCCACACGGACTTGTCCTTCTCCTCCCACGTGCCGGCATGGTTCCACGCAGAGTTACCCTGTTGCGAGCTGGACGAAGGGGCCGCGACCGCAGTGGCGCTGCTCTCAATGCGCACGGGCGTGAAATCCTAGGACAGCATTCATCATCATCATTGGTGAGTGCGTCCATCCACCCGTCTCCGTCGGTCTCTCTAGGCCTGGAGGTTGCAGATGCAGCCAGGACGCCACGATGGGTGGACTGGACGGACGAACGCATTCCCTGATACCTGCTCGGTCTTGGCGATGCTCTTCATCCAGCCGTGGTAGCCGCTGTGCATCTTCTGCGGCGCCGCATCGTCGTCACTCATGGTCGCCTTCCAGAAAGCTCAATACTGTAATCACTGACTCTAGCCATGCCATCTGCTTCTCCTGAAATTCCCATTTTCAACCAATCAAAGAAAAGATATAATTTGACCAATCACATCTCTCTTTATCTGACCAATAGAAGAGCGCACTATTAAAAGCGCCCCGGGCGCGGCAGTCACACAGTCCTACCGAGCAATATGCCGAGCGTCTGGAGCGAGCACTACACCAAGGAAGGGCGCGTGTACTACTACAACAAGAGCTCCAAGCAGAGCTCCTGGGAGAAGCCGGCGGACTTCGACGGCTCCTCCGAGAGTTCTGCGGTTGCTGCTGGTGCTCCTGCATCGTCCTCCGCCTCTGGGAAGAGCAGCGAGGCGGCGGCGGCCGCTTCCTCCTCAACGGCGGCAGAATGGGAGGAGCTCTGGGACCCCAAGAACGAGCGCGCGTACTACTACAACCGCACGCTGCGCAAGACGCAATGGGCGAAGCCCGAGGGTGTGGAGATCAAGCCCTACGCCGGTGCTGCGCGCAAGGAGAAAGCGACGACCAAGAGCTCAACGGCGGCGACGGCTTCTAACGGCAGCGACGAGACAAAAACTCAAACAGCAGCGACCGCCGCAGCCTCTTCCAACACGGTCGCAGCAGCGAATGGCGGCACCACAGCGTCGCCCAAGAAGAAGACCGAGAAGGAGACCAACGGCCACGCGCAGAAGCACCACCATCACCACCACAGCACGACAGAGAGCGCCACCGCCGCAGATGAAGACTCCAAGACAGCAGTGGTGGTCGCTGCTACTGCCAAGACGAGCGCCAAGTCGCCTACCAAGAAGCGCCTGACGAGCAAGGAAAGCGCTGATCTGGAGCAAGAGACCGAACGCCCACGACGCAGTTCTGTGAGCGGAGCGGACGCCGCAGGCGACGGCGAGGAGCCCCAGCACAAGAAGCGCAAGAAGAAAGCCAAGCGCGAGAAGAGCGAGAACGCCAATGCCTCGGTCTCGACCTCAGCCACGTCCGTCGGCTTGGCCGATCGGAAGAAGACGACCCCGCGACGAGAGAGCGACAAGCGCATGATCATCTGGGACGACGAAGACCAGCAGCAGCGCCAGACGGCGCGCGAGCCGATCCCGGAAAAGGACACGGAGGACGGCAAGGAGGCCACGCGGCTGCTGCAGGAGATGGCCAAGCCGGACGCCATCATGGAAGTGAACGTGCTCAACGTCATCAACGGCTTCCTGCGCGCGCACAACGAGTCGGACGGCCCAGAGATTTTGGTCGAGAAGCTCTCGTCGTCTTATCGCGGGTATGCGCAGATGATCGGGCTGGTCACGTCCTGGCTGGACGCCGTGCCCATGACGCGATCGGCGCTGGACCACAAAGTGATCTTTGACGTGGCGGAAGGATCGGTCGTGGAGCACAAAGGCCCGTCGTGGGAGCCGGCCGATGAGATCCTGTACGACCACTTGAAGGAGATTGTCATGCAGCACTACGAGCCAAAGCTGGTACAGTAGCCTTCCCTCCATCGCTCTCTGTGGTGTCTGTGAGCTAGTAAGACTGACTTGATATCGTTGTAGCTCTCGGATGTATTGAGCGCATCAGCTGCTGAGCCGGAATGGCTGACGCAGATGGTGGACGATCGCAAGTGGCGTGTGATGCTCATCGAACTCGCGGAAACGCACAAGGTGGGATCAACTTGTAGAGATCGCTAACCAATTCCAGCTGCTGACGCATGGAATTGTCTGCTTCGTGTAAAGACGTGCAACCTGTTGCAGTACGCCATTCGACGCATTTCGGCGGCTGGGTATCACAAGGAAATCGCATCGATCAGCAACGCAAACTCAATCTTCAGTGTGTTCAATGGCGTGCTGTTGGATGCGTGCTGCCGAGTGAGTCCTCGCCTGCTATTGAGTCTCATCAGGATTGGAATTGGATATTCACTCGTGTATCAATTGCTTCACAGATCCCATTCGCCACTGAGGAAGACGTGCGAGAGGATCTGACTGCGCTCAGCAAGATCTGCTGCCAGTCAGCGTACTCGTACCTCTACGCGGAGGAGCTGCTCTGTGCAATGGACAACAAACTGTATCTATTGCAGAAGAGCATGGACAGCAGCAGCAAGCAGCAGTACGCGCACTATCGAATGGTCCGGTCCAAGCTCAGCCGCGTACGATTCGAACTGCACGAGACTGCGTTCAACAAATTCGGCGCCAAGATCGAGACCTGCCACCCGTTGCGACGGAGATACATATATGACGCAAATCCGCGCTTGAGCGAAGCCATTCTGAGTATTATTAAGACCAGGAGATGTTCCGAACCAGCGGCCGAGGCGCTCGTGAAGGAGTATAAGGGGTCCAAGCACGCACCCCCAGTCGCACACATTCGAGACCCAGCCGTAAGCATTATGCGTGCCTTGTCTAACTAGTCTTGCGCACGCTCACCTGTTTTGTCTTTGCTAGGTTCTTCACTGTCTGCTCGATCCTCTGTTCAACTCATCCCAGCCGATCTCGACTGGTTTCTCTCAGAATTGTATAGCGCTGGTGGCCTATGCCGCATGCGCTAAAGACGATCGAAGTATCCTGCAGATCGCGATCTCCAAGTCGGAACGTATCGAAGTCGACGAGGACGAAGTGGAGAAGACAAAGCAGGCGCTCAGGGATGCGTCTTCGATCTGCCGATCGGACAACACGCTCGGATACAACGTACGTTGCTGATCTGGTTTGTTCGTTTGAATGAGGTGACTGATGTTGCTTTTGGCCTGCAGATGACTCAGTCTGGCGTGGTGGAGAAACTCGTGTCGGTCATGGCCATTCCCGTGGTGTCCATGGGCATTCTGCACTGGCTGGAGGTCATTCTTCAAGACGCTGCGTTCGTGAACAGCACGCTTCTGCACATATGCTTCCCCAGTCTTCTGCGGATCCTCAAGGCGTCCATCAAACTGCACAGCGCACAGTGGCCGATCGCGTTCCGAGTGCTCGTGCGATCGCTCCGCCTGCATCCAGATATCAACCCTGTCAAGGTATTATCTCGCTGTCGATGCAACTGGGAAGCACGACACTCATGATTTTAACACGCAAACGCCACTGTGTATCGTAGGCATTGGAGCTCAAGCGCGAATCTCTTCGGTCCATGGTGTTTATGATCACAAGCGGCTACGTTCTGCCGGTGCTCGAATTCGTCGTCACGAACACTGCCGAGCTGGACCAGGCCTTGCTCCGGAACTTCATCACGGCGCTCTTTGCGCGCATTGCGCCACCGTACTCGACCAAGTTTGTGCTGGCTCTGACCCGGATCCTGACGCACCCCAAGGTGCAGAACGCCATCACCTCCTGCCCGCCGGACTGCAAGCTCAAGCTCAAAGCCTTTGTGTCCTACTGCACCAAGAACGCCGCCATGCTCTCCAGCGACCAGCTCCAGGCGCTTGTGTTCTCGCAGGAAGCATAACTCTTGAGCCCCCATTACTTAGTATACGTAGCAGTAAACAGGACCTGGAGAAGCGATGTTCGGTCGCAATATTCTTCAAATGTCTCGATCGCACTTGGGTTCGATGCTTTAAGTGGGTCGTGCCTTTAACGCACGCAAGCGCCGTTCACGATCGATCCAGCACCACAGACTACTGATTTGAACGTCATTGACTCTGTCTTGGTGCAGATGAGCCACGAATGGACTTTTGAGGACGATCATCTCGATGTTGTGGACCAGATGCATCGAAATCTCTTGTCGCTTGCTCATCTTGACCCATTCAGTACAAATTAGATTAACTATATGCCATTGAATCAACGAATCAAGCTGATGTTTTCAATAGGCCATTCACTTTTGACGCTTGCGCATGAAAGCTTTGGTGCAGCTTTGCGCTTGACTGCGCGGCCTCAGCGTTTCACCGCTCAACCCCCTCCTTAAGCTTGCTTTGCTTGGCTCCGTCGTGCGTCCTGAAGTTAACGGCACAAGCACATCATCGCGGCAAAAAAACGGGAATGGCGCGGCTGCGAGTGAGTCAAAGACAGAGTTTGTTGACTTGGCTGCTCTTGCAATACGCATGGAAACCAGAGGCGACACGGCTTCTCACGAGGGGCAGATCTGCGCGTAGTCCATCGCTCCGCTATAGAGCCGAGAGACGCTGAGCCAGCCGAGCGGGTAGCACGTAGCGGAGTCATCACTAGCGTGGCCTCGAGCTTGAACGTGTATTCGAACCTTGAGAGTGAGCGTTCCTTGACAACTACACAAACCTGCTTTGCAAAAGATTCTAATGCAATGTTCGGCTCGAAATGGAGGAGTCTACCTTCCGCAAAGTGACTCATGTGTGAGGGGAGAACCAAAGCTGAAAGAGATGCACTTAATGCACAGCGATGAGAGCAAGACTGGTCCCTAGAAAGTGCTTCATGCATTATGATGAACAGATACTTTCCGCGAAGAATGGGGCTTTGTGTCGACGGAATGGCATGTTCTTGCATTCGCTCAGTGGGTTTCGTGCATCCACTTGAATTGAAACGTGAAATCCACACCTAGTTAAGCAGCCACACAACAGTACGTCATCACACAGCGATATTCCTAGGCAAGAGAGAGAGAGTGAATGCAATACCTACCAAAGTGTTCCAAGGTAAAGCCCAAAACGTAGATGACCCAAACAAACAGCCGCCCCTGGATCTCCACGGACTGTTCCTCCAGCACAAATGCCAGCAAATACACAGGCGAGAACCCGAACTTCCACTTGAGCACGTAATGGACGCCAAAGAACGACACGATCTCCAACAGCGCATACACGGACAGATTCAGCATGGTGGCCCATAGACTGGACGACGAGAGATTCTTGAAGTACGGATAGTACGCGGCGCTGGGCAGATAGAACAGCGTACCCATGTGGATCGCGTACAGAACAGGGATCACGCATTCCACGTACTCCACGAGCACGATGTATTCGCAGTGGAAGAGCAACTTGACAGTTTCGTGCATCAATTCAATTTGTTCGGCAGTGCTCAGCGGGATGTTGAGGTTCGCTCCCTGGAGATCGTTCAGCGCAGGAGACAATGATGTTGCTACCTTGTCAGGTCGAAATGGCTGCACTTCCGTGGTCACTGGCTGCACACGCGCAATACTCCTGAGAATCGAGCTATGCCGATCCAAAGTTCCATTTGGTTCTTCTTGAATGCCATCGTGCTTTGGCGGCGTGCTCGTGATGGCCCGGATTGAGGATCGGTGCACGATCAGTTGGTCCAAGATGGCGCTGTTCTTGCGTGACAATCGGAGCGGAATCGGCGCCTGGATGCGGATGGACGAGGACCGACTCATTTTGAAAACGTTCGAGCTCTGGCAGATCTCCAAGATGGCGGCGAGCAACGGCTGGCGATTGTCTTCTGGGTTGTACCTCAGCTTCAATGCATGAATGGCCTTGGTATGCTGAATCAGCTCATAGATGGAGTGGGTCGCGTGGATGACGTCAAGTCCGATGATTAGTGCTGACGTGACCCACGAGCCAGCGGTCTGCATGCAGGTGGCTACATACAAAGCATTAAACACTTCGACTGAGAACACAGTGATGCCAGGCAAATAATCTTCCAAATGGCTGGCTGCCCAGGCCACAATATTCTTCATGATCAGCTTGATGGTCGGGAGAACAAACACGAAGCAGGCCTGCTCCGTTGGTGACAGCATGAGGAACACGCCGTTGAACGATGGATACACCAGCACCAATGTGGCCTGCGCAATGACGATGTAGACTTGATAGAGAAGCTCTTGGGCCAGGTTGGGATTGGCTTGCAACTGCTCACGGCCGATCGCGAGCAGGAAGAAAAATACGAAGAAGACCACAAATGGGATGACGCTGACCACGATGCCGAACGGAATGGGAAACACCCAGTTCACTGCGATCAGCAGCATTGACATGATATAGAAGCCGGCGGTGATAACCGCGACCAAAACTCCTCGTTGGGCCGAAAGCGTGAGCGAAGGAACGAGCTGCTTAATTTGGAACACCAAGCCGACACTAATAGCGAAATTCATGATGTAGTAGCGAAACCAGACCGCGTAGTTGGCTCGCCAGCCCGAGTAGGGATCCCGCAGTGGGATACATTCGACTGCTATGGCCAACAGAAGTGCTGGCGCCGGAGTCATCACGCAGACAAACAGCACACGGGACAACGATGTTCGCTCACAATAATCTTCAAATGCCTGCAGTCGCTCGATGGAATACGCACCTCTCTGACTTACTTGCGTTCGATGCCACTGATGCATCGCGCCATGGAGCCCATGCAACAGATATGCGTAGACGAAAGCTCCTGCATCCACAATCGTGGATTTGACCCCCATCTATGGCGTATTGGCTATGAGTGCACGCACGACAAGGACGTTCGCTCGCTTAACGTCAACGCTTTCCGCATAAGAAACATCAGGACCAGTATTTTTAGCTGCATGATAATCGAGCAAACCTGATCGCTTCTCTGATACACGAGTGACCAAGTCATCGTTCGTTTTATCTTGGATTCAGAGGTGAATAATATCCTACCGCAATGAGCAAGCGTATATCTGCCTCATCGTTTGGCTCGGATAGATTTTGTTCGACTCGGAGCCTCGCTTTCATCAGACGAAGAGGAATTGCTGGAGACCGCCGATACGAATGCATCGATAGTATCCATTGATGTGGTCGATTTTGGCTCCTGAGAAGACTTGCTGTCTTCGGGTACATGCTCGGCCAGGTTAGTTGCCGCTTTAGCTGCCGAATCCTTGATGGACCCGCTATTTATCTCTTGATTGGTGCCTTTCGCATCCAAAGTACGAGAGCTCTTGTTGAGCACGTCTCTATTGGAATGTCGGAGCTTGACTTCATCTTTGAGTTTCCATCGCATTGAAACTTGAGGGGACAAGGAGGCTGGCGGCGATAAGGATGACACTGGAGATGCTATGGCACCATTGCTGGGCTTGATGGGCACAGAAAGGTGGCGAACGAGCTCCCATTTCAAGGCTTCAGCGCGTTCTTCCGAGTCTGACGCCCTTTGTGTCGCTTTTTCTGCCTCTAGTTGTGCATGTGCAGCCTAGAAGCATTTGGCGCATGAAGACATGAACCGATCACATCACACCACAACAAGCGAACTCACCATCTCTTCAAGAACGCCAAGCTTGTACTCGAGCGCTCGCTTTTCATCCTGCAGCTTCTGGACCTCTTTCTGCAGCTTTGCATTTGACTGAGAGGCCTCAGTCTTTAATCGCTCAACCTCCTTCTTGAGTTTGCTCTGCTTGGCTCCCATTGTGCCTCCTGATTTCAATGACACTAACACATCATCACGACCAGCAGAGTGGGCTAAAAATACGTAGAGCTGATGCTGCGAGTGAGTCAAAGACGAAGAGTTTGTTCACTTGGCTGCTCTTGCAGCGCGACAATACGCATGGAAAATTAGAAAGGGGCGACAAATCTTCTCACGAGGGGGAGATCTGCACGTAGTCCATCGCTCCGCTATAAAGCCGAGAGACGCCGAGCCAGCCGAGAGTGCAGCAGGTCGAGGCCAGTTCCATGCCCGTGGTGATAAATCCGTGCTCGGATGCGTATTCGTACCACGAGAGGAAGCACTCCTTGGCGACCACACCGACCTGTCTCGCACTAATCTTGAGCAGCAAGAACCATAGCTTCATCACTTTCGTGAAGTTGGCTGTCATCTCAATCGCCACGGACGTGTGTTCAGGATAGTACTTCTCCATCATGAGCGCGACGCCAAGGATACTAGCGATCGGGATCTGCACAAGGTCACAAGCATCAGTTAGGTTCCGAAACAATAGTCCAATCATCCAAAACTCAAGAGAGACAACATACCGCGAAGCCTATGAATGGCAATCCTCCGGCAGCCAGAGCGCCTGCAAGATACGGATGCTCCGTGGCCTGGTCGCGTGTAGTGCTGATCATTTTCTGCATGTAGTTGCGGAGCACGGCTTCGTGCTTCATGCGCTGGCGCTTGGCACGGGCCGCCATCCTAGCCTTGACCTGGGACTCCTCCTCCTCTGGAAGCTCCTCGATCGTGATGCGATCGGCACGTTCAACCTGCGCCTTGAGTCGTTCTTCGTCTCCTAGTGAGAGGAAGAGCGATTGTCCTGCCTGTTACAGTTCAAATGGAAGTTGTGAGTGTCCATCCTGCTCTGCCTGCTCAAATGAGACAGTACCTCTAATAGTTTCTGTGCCAGGCTGAGCGATAACTGCGCAGCCAGATCTAGCTCGTCCTTGGTGATCGTGCTCAGGGCCGTGTCCATCATGGAGCACATGTTCTCGGCAAACTGCATCATGTTGCGCACGTTCTCTTCATCGGTCGTAAGACTGAGCTCGGTCGACGTCGTGCCAACGACTGCGAGCGCGCCCTCGTTCGATTCAGCGGCACCACTGGAGCCGTCCATAATCAAGGGTTGCGAAGAGCCCTCCATGGCCTCGATCATGTGCTGGTTCGTGGCCTGCATGGACTGGCACAGCGCCTGCAGCTTTTCCGGGTCCTGCAGGATCTCGTTCACGTTCTCGCGCACACTGCGCAGCGATTCCTGCGTCGCAGCCACGGCCTGGGCCAGACTGGCCGCCACGTCTGCATAGTCCAGCTCCTGCACGGCGGCGTTCGCTTTCTCGCAGCCTTCCGCCAAAAAGTCCATGAGGCTCGCGGTCTGTGCGCTGGCATTCCCAGCTAATAGAAAGCTACGTGAGTCTTCTCGCCTGCGATGCGCTCGGAGGGCAGTAGACGAGACGACAGTGTACCTTGGGCCAGTGTCTGCTCTTGGGGAGCCACGACCTGCTGGAGCAGCAGCTCCATGGCCTCGACCTGCGCCTGCTCGAAGGAGGCGTCCGCCATCACCGCTTGCTTGGTTGCTTTGGTTGTTCCGCCGTCACTGAGAAGCTACAAAGGCAGTCTGAGTCTGGTGTTTACCTCAACCAATAGGAGTGGATCTAGGGTAAATGAAGTGATATGATTGGTGGAAACAGGGAACGCTTCGGTTCACCTTCATGACACACGAGCGTAGATGGGCGAAAGCAAATAAATTGAACACTGACGGGTATATTATAAGCGAACATTACTTCTACCTTTAGACCATATATGATTGGCTCAAAATCCAACCTACAAAGAATATACTAGTAGACAGAGCTACTACTTCATGGTGAAAACCAAACTATACTAACAATAATAACTTGCATAAACTGTGTAGACAAGCGTTTGACGTGCTACTAAAACTAAACTAAAATTTATGCAAGCTGACTAACTACTCTTCTATGTAGTTACGAGCCTGTCGTTTCCCTCATCGTTCCCGCCTCTGCATCTGAAGAGCAACTTCTAGGACGGCAATCAATGCAGCCAGCCAGCAACAGCAGCTCGAGCCCCGGCGGCGCCGCCGCTGCTGACCGGCCGCGCAAGCCCAACAAGAAGCAGCGCATCCTGTGGGACAGTGACAGCGCCACACGCGACGGCAAGACGTCCATCAGTATCCTGCTCGAGTGGCTCTCGGCGCCCGGCAACTACGACCGCTGGACGGAGGGCAAGTCCCAGTTCGGCGAGACACGCGAGACGCTGTGCACCGAGATCAACTCCATCATGAAGCAGCACGGCATCCTGCATCGCGCTAATGCCAACATCCGCACGCACATCGGCGAGCTGGAGCGGTCTTACGACACGGCGGTCGCCTGGTTGCATGAGCAAGGATATGAAGGCCGACTGCCGGCCTCGACGTCCGTAGGCATTGAGAACGAGTCAGACGGCAACAGCGAGATCGGTGCAGAGCGCCCTGTTGACCCTGTGGAAGCCTACGTGCTGCGCATCTGCAGGTACTTCCTCATACTCGACCTGATCATCGCCAAGCCGTCCGCTTCCCGTGCGCGGATGCGTCGGCTGTCATCCGGATCCAAGAAGCGGGCGCTGCCAGAAGACGACGAGCGGAGCGACCTCAACGACGACCAGGCGGCTAAGATCGCAGGAACACCCGTGAATAGCTTAGCAAACTCTCCAACGGATTCTGAAGGCCCAGCCCCGAGTGTCTCTCCTGCGACGTCGCTGCCGGAACTGATCGCGAAGGCCACGCGTCCAGCGAAGCAGCCATTCACTTCGTCCTCAGAGCCGTCTCTGAAGCGAAAAGTATCATCATCATCAACATCGCAGGAAGCAGCAGTGACTACGGGAACTGGCGCAGCAGCAGCTTCAATCCCAACGATGAACCCGTCGGCTGCGATGAGTCCGTTCGCTCTGTTTGCGCCGTTCTTCGCATCGCACGCCAACGCTGGCGCACCTTCGTCCACTGCCGTGCAGACTACCAATGCTACTGTCGTGCCTGCTGTTCCTGGTCAAGCAGCAGTCACGCCGCCAGAGTCATGGCAGGCGACGGCGAGCACGTTCGCGAACTATGAAAATACGCAGCGCATGATCCTCCAAGCCACAAAAGAAGAGCGCGATCGCAAGCGATTCCAGCTCGAGGAGGAACGCCATGCTCTCGAGTGCACCAAGCTGCGCTACGAGATCGAGGCCCAAAAAACCGAGCTCGCTGTGCAGCGCGTACTGGCACGCAAGAAGCTGCTGGACGCGGGTATTCCCATGCACGAAGTGAATCGCATGGTGCCCGAGCCGACGCAGGAGCCGTGAAAGGAATAACGTATTGCCGACTGAATTTAGACGCTAGGATCCCACAACGCACGACAACAAAGATGGAGTCGTTCGCTCACACGCATTCATATCGTCACTTACTTAGGCCTTGAGCATTCGTGCACGGTACTCGCAGAGCAGGAACCGGACGTCGTTGTCGCGGAGCGCGATCGCCACGATATCTTCAGCGGGAAAGCTGTCTTGGCGCAGCTACGAGCATTGAACATCCACCACTGGTCAGTTGATGGAGCCTCCAAACCCGCGCAACAGGTTCCTACCTCGACATGGCGCAAGTGCATGGTCTCCGTGTCGTAAAACAGTCGAATCGAGTGCTTGTCGAACAGACAGACCTCCATAAAAGTCTGGGTCACGCGCGTGATGGCGATGCCCGAGATGGACGTGAGCACTTCGCTCAGGTCGTCGTACCACTGCTTCATGTGCTGAAGCTCCGCCACGTCCTGTTCCCGCTGCTTGATCTCCACATCCTTGGTAGCACGTTCGTTCTAACGCACAGAGCGATCGTTTGGATGAGCTGCAGTACTTACGACCAAAACGACAGACATACGAACCTGCTTGGAGAGCTGCGCCAGCTTCTCCGCCGTGTGCTTGACTTTGGTGCCGAGGTCGATCTTGTGGTCCTCCAAGTGCTTCTGGCGGTCGTGCAGTTCACGAATCCCGTCGGTCTGTTCCTGCAGCACGCGGTTACCGTCTTGCTCGTCTTCCAACGGCCCCTGGGTGTTCGTCATCTGGATCTCGGCTCTGCGCTGAGCGTTCTTCTTCTGCAGCTCCTGACACTCGCTTTTCAGCCGCTCAAACTCCATTTCCTTGGTCGCGCGCTCGTTCCTCGCGTAGTCTTCTGCACGCTGTTTCGCTGTTCACAGATCCCAAGGGCGTAATATCAGTGCACGCCTTCAGCAAGCCTGTTGAGGACAAAGCGGCTATCACGCGTACCAAGCGCGCGCTCGTGGGCGATCTCCGTGACTCGGTGAAGCGCAGCGCGTCGCTCGCTCTCAGCCTGGCGCAGCGCCAGGTCGTTGCGCTCTTTGGCTACCAGCACATTCTCGCGACTGGCGAGCACTGCATCTATGTCGGCCGCGCTTTCCGCATGCACGAGCTTCTCCAGCACGTTCTGCTTGGCCTGCATGGCCACGTAATCGCGCTTCAAATGCCCCAGCAGCGTCTGAGCAGCACAAAACGTGAGCAAACTCAGCAAGCCTGGCGCGAGTGCGCTTGCCGCACGTACCCATGCCGGGGGAATATCGAGCAGCGATTCGTCCGCCTGCACGCGGGACGCATAGCTACTGGCAGCCAGCTCTACATGTTCTTGGCTAATAGGAGAACAACGGCCGTGAGTCCCTCAGAGAGCCACAGGAGACAGAGACAGAGAGCGCCACGAAACCTTCGGGCCGACTCCATGAGTGCGTTCGAATCAAATTTTGCCCTTTGCCGCCAAGGGCTCTGAGTCCGATCAGAAATTATTCGACACCTAACCTTACTCATCTAACTTTCTAGGTGCGCGCGATAAGTTCGTATTATACTGTTGCACACATGTAACTTTCCGTAATGTACGCTTGTCTGGATACTGTACCACACTTGAGCACAATCTGATTCTTCAATGGAGCTCAATTGGGCGCGCCTGTTGCGCTCGGACAGGCAGGAAGCGCGCGCATTCGCATGCCTCTGCGCATGGCGCTACGTCGTTCTCAGGCGCAGGAACAGGATCCGCGTGGTCACCGAGCGCGAGCGGCTGTGGATCGACTTCTTCGAGGTCTGTACGTCTTTTGTAGCTGCCGCAGTGAAGCTCATAGTGAGTGCTCATCTATGCAGTCTCTTGCAGATCCAACTACCGCTGCACATGACAGCCCACACCGTGGATGGACATGATACTGAGCCTCGCTTCGCGCTGCTGCGGTACCTTCTGACGCTGCTGCCGACCGCCGCGACGCTGGTGGATGAACACGTGAGAGAGCGCTTGGGTTCGTGCGCGTCCAAGCCAACTGGGTCAAAGCAGAGGGAAAGGACTGACCGAGTGGTGCATGGCATAGCAACGGATCGCATTGAGCTACGCATTGCAGACGCACTGGAGCGTGGACCAGCTCTCGTGGCTCCTGCATCGGTCTTCAAGCAAGCTGCATGACAAGGACGCAGAGGTAGGCAACGCCTGCTGCCTTGCTTGACCTGGCCGGCTTACGTCTCTCTCTCTCTGTAGGGCTTCTCTCTGGTCCACCATGCCATCACAAACGGCTGCGAGCCGCAGACAACGCGGCTTCTGGCTGTCGAGATCGCCAAGTACTGCATCATGTCAGTCGATCGGTTGCGCCGCGAGAGTCAGACGGACGAAGCCAAGCGGTTCTGCCGGCGCATGATCCTGGAAGTCTTCGCGGGCGTGCCGCAGTTCCCGTACGCTTCCTGCCGACTCAGTCTTCAGCAGCAGCCAGACGATGCTGTGGCTGTTGTCCGCAGTATCTACTCGGTCTGGAGCAAGTTCATTGACAAGTGGGGCTACGCTGGAGCTCCATTGATCCAGAAGGACCTCCCAGAGGTGCTGCAGGCGCCAGTGGACTCCTTCGTGCAGCTCTGTGTCACAGCGCTGGGGGAACCGCTTTCGTACCAGTGGTACCTGGACGGAGCCAAGCTCGACGGTGCCACGCAGTCGGATCTGTGCGTGGCGCACAACGCCCAGCCATGCAACGAAGGCGCGTACTGGTGCGAGATCACCAACTGGAAGGGCCGCATCGCGAGTCAAGTGCTGACATTGCAGGTCGTGGAAGATCAGATCGACGCGGATCCGTTCAAGAAGTACCGCATCGACCGCTCGGGCTTGATTGCCTGTGATCATGCAGCCAGAGTGGTCGACCCAGCTTTTGGCGCGCTCATTCACCATCCAGTAGCAGGCGTCATGCTGCTGCTGCCACCCCATTGTCTGCCTGTGGTGGATTCCACTGCACATGACGAAGACGGCAGCGAAGGATTTCAGCTTGAGATTGGGTTGCTTGCCACGAGCCCCTCAAGGGAGCAGCTTGAGCTGGCCTATGGAGATACACTCGTGAGCACCATCGTGGACCTAGAGCCCGAGAGCATCGACACGCTCCAGCGCTTGGCGGTGCTCAACATTCCTCATTCGTGGAGCGTGCACAACGATCCACTGCACGAACTTGTGGCTATTCACATCCCTGATTCCACGCGGCCAGAGTACTACGAGCCAGTCGAGGTCTTGAATGCGATCGAGGGCTCGTCCATGCAGCATGCGCTGCGGATCCTGGTGCCCCGACTGGGACGATACGCCGTGATCTGCCGAAGCCTGTCTAGCAATCTACAGAGAGAGCATCCGCTGGAAGAGGTGCGTACTGCTATCGCTGGATCTTGTACGCATGCTTGCTCATCACTAAACTATCGCTCGTTGTGTCCTGCCGCATTATTAGGTCGTGCTGTTCCTGGTTCATCCGTCTCGCTTGTCGTTCCACCGACTGCAGCATCAATTCACTAATTCTCTCTGGTTGACGCAACGACGCCCAGACTGCATAGCGCAGACCAAGAGAGCGATCCGACAGCATCTCGCCAGCTTGTTGCCGCCAGACTCCAGCAAGGACGAGGACTGGTCCATGACAACCTTCAGTCTCACGTTACGACATGGCCAAGTGTTGTGCTTCAAGTTGGCCAATCGGAAAGAGCTCATTGTACATCAGTGGATGCGACCAGCGAGTTGCAGTAGCATCAACCAGTCTGAGTGTGTGACCAAGGCACTGTCATTTTTCCCCTTTGAAGTGATGGAATCTCTCCAGAGCGAGACCTACCCGACGTTCTGCGAGCTGCTGTTTCAGCTGACTGTGCGTAAACCGCACGGTCATTTGTCTGCCGTTGAAGGTACTAAGCTGGCAAGCGACAGTCATACTCGTGTTATAAGCGAGGCGTCGTGGAAAGTGATCGTTCCCGTCAGCTACGATGTTGTGGCTGTGACACCCAAGCCGGTTCTGCAGCAAAGAACCGAGAGCAAGCTGGTGCTGGATTTTACTGGCACTATATCGTTGATTCCTCCGTCATCGTCGTCTTCATCGACGCGCAACAGCCATGCTCTGCTGGACGCTCAGGAATCTAGAAAGCCGGCCATTGAGCTGCACGTCGTGGAAACCGACGAAGCCAGGCGCGAGTTCACGCCGTTCTTTTATGTCGTGGAAATGGCCAAGTTTGCTCCATCATTTTGGCTGCGCTACGATCAGACCTGGTGGTTTGACAAGTACGTTCTCTTACTTGCTAGTTCTCTTCACGCTCTACTCTCACGTTTTCTTATCAGGACCAAGACCAAGATCATCAATGGATTGTACAAGGTCGCTCACATGGGCATCGATCCGTTTGCCATCCTAGGCACGGACGCCTACGCTGGCTGCTTTCGCGTGGTCCAGTGCAGCATCGACCAGTACGGAGTGTACGGCGATGTCTTGCTACTTGAGCCACCCAATGTCGCTGCCCAGATCGCGTACGCGAAAGAACTCGCTGCCATGGTGGACCCAGACGACGAGGACCAGATCAGAGCACTCGAGCCAATGCCTGTGAACGATCTGTCGCGCGGACTCACAGACTCAATCGAGCGACTGCGTCAGGTGCTCAGTACTGTGTACAGCTCGAATGAAATGTTTCAGGCACTCTTTGGATTGCCAAAGGAGCCGATTTCGAGTGTGGTCGATGCTCTTGAGAGCAACAAGCACAGGCATCGAGCGGCAAGTCGAGAGATCGCTCTCATTATGCTCGCTTTCGAGCGATTGAAGATCCACGTGGCTCGTATCAAAGTGAGACCGATACGTGAGTGGGTTGAACTGCTGTTTACAGGCTTGCTACGCATAACGCGGCTGCTGCCTGAGCTTGACTGCTTCCCCGTCACGTTTTCCACCGTGATCATGCGATTCCACGAAATTATTCAGGTGCGAACGCGTTGCTAGCGCTTGAACATTACGGATCTAGCCAACTGCTCCCATGTATGCTTACAGGAATTCTTCCTAGCTGTGTCTGGACTGGCAACGAAGGGCTGGCTTCATCGGTGAGGTCAACTAGGTATCTATGGGTGGCGTTTGAAGTGTGACTGATACATTGTTGCACTACGTCTTGATCAGACTCTTGATAAACGATTGGCAGGAGCTAGAGCTTGAGTCGGTCTTGAATCGAGTGCTTGATGTTCTTTCGACAGATGGAAGCATATTGATAGGCGCAGACATGGTACTGCGAGACCTGCGAGCACTGCATCGAAGCGTGTATCCAGTTTCTGGTAGCGCTCTGTGTTGCGCGGCAGATCTGATCCGGGCACAAACACTTTTCCTTCTCAAGGGCAGCAATGAAATAGCCAACGAATTCGCTCAAGTGCTTGAATGGGATCGCTTGTGGGCTTCAGACAAGAGCGAGTTGCTGATCCAAGTAGATGAACTACGCGATGAAATCTCGAGTCAGACGACCCAAAGTGCGCTCGAGGCGATTCATGCTGATGATACATTGGCCAACCACATCCTTAGGGTCGTACCTGCGGACGAAGAAGTCTGTGCACGACCTCCAGAACGCATTCGTTTGCGTTTTGATATGCATGTCAAGGCGGTCCACTCTATCCAACAAACGATGAAAGTCACCAACCTGACGATTCATGCAAACCTGCACGGGGAAGTGCGATTTGATGAGCGAACAAGCTCGCTTGAATTCACGCCATCGCTGGCGCTTGACAAGAAATGCAAATACAGCGTGCATGTTCGTGCCCAGGAGATCGAGACGTTCTTGGGCAGGTTACATGGGACCTTTGAGTTTGGCTTCAGGACTAGCTAGAAGCAAAGCAACAAAGTCATATCATCACCGATGCAAATGAAACAATGAATGCAACTCGCACGATGCAATTACGCTTTATTGCTAACCAGTAACCTCTCTCTATATCTCTGCCTATTCAGGAATCCGTATTGAGACACAAGGCAACACCCTGGAGCACCCAATGACTTGCGTGCTCGTAGGAGAACAAATCGGCTTCAAAGACCAGACCGATGCCCATGGCATTGCGGCGTGACTGCGTGACATACACAGGCGTACGGAATGTGTTCTGCAATTTCAAGCGATTGGCTTCGATCGGGATCACTTGAAGGATCGGAAGCTCTTCAACTAACTGCTTTGGATGCTGCGGTGCCAGACAGCTACGCGCAAGATCCCAGGACGCGCCCTCAAGGTACAATCCGCAAACATAGCAGCCCATGTCGAGCTTCTCTTCGATCTGTGCGTCGCTGGTGAACGAGGTAACGCGCGTGTAGAGCGTGGACTTGTCGAGCGACCAGTTCTTGGCGCGACAGGTTGTCTGCACGAGTGCTGTGAGGTAGGACTCCGGGATGCCCAGACCGGACAGCCACATTACTTTGGGGTCTCCATGCGCAATCCAATCCATATACTGCGCGTATCGCTTCATGAAATGCTCCATCCATGAGCCCAGTGGCTTCTCAGTCTTGGGGCACAAGGTACGCCACAGGTTCGGCAGGAAGGCATCGTATAGAGCATTACCGATCGCATCCAGCTCATCGCTCATACCGATTTCACCGATCAATGCCTTTTGCAGATCGCTCAATGAGGTCGTCATTCGTGCTGTGAGCACGTTCCAACGATCCAGCTCTTGCAGAAGGACAACCTGCGTTGGTGTTGGTGTTCCGCCGAGCCGCTTGCGGATTAAACTGACGTCGACCTGCTCCGGCACCTTGGATTGGATATCGCTCGCCACATTGGCAACGTACTCTTCACGTGAGATGCCGCTTCCGGATTGCGCTGAGCGTGGCTGGAGACTGATGAGATCTCGCCAAACGGACTTGGACATGTTGGTGTAGTATCCAATCTCAGCATTCGGATGTAGACCGAACACGGCCGGACTGTTGGTCAAAGGCAGCGACTCCACCATGTCGGTGTAGACTTCCAGGTCGCCGTTCGGTGTCGCAGGTAAGCAGTAGTCAAAGCCGGAGCGACTAAAGTAGAACGGCTGGCAGTCGTCGAAGAGAAAGTCGCCCATGTACTCGGACAGGTACGTGGTCAGAATGCGGCGGTCGAAATCGTCGCTCACGCGACCGCCGTACATGGCGTCACCAATGAGGTACTTAAGAGATCCCCATGGCAGCTGCTCATCGTTGTCGACATAGGCCTTATATAGGTACAGACTCAGCAGCTTGCGCGAAATGTTGAAGTCGGACTCGTTGAAATCGTAGCTGACATTCCATCCGATCTTGCCGTACTTGCGGCGCTCTAGCACCACGGCGTGTAAGAAGCAGAGCACGTAGACCACGGCGCGAAATGCCTGGTTCGGACACTCTTCCAGCATGGACTGGTCCAGCTTGGAGTACAGACTGCGCATGTTCTGCTTGAGTCCATCAGGCGGCTCCGTCACGACCTTGAGCGATCGCTGCAGAATGCCCAGCGGGAATCGATCCGTGGGCTCGGTCGTGAGCCACAGCCGGAAGTCCTTGTGCGGTTTATGCATAGCCAGAAGCATTTTCTCCAGCGTGCGCAGCCAACTCGCAAGCAAATGGCAGTTCTGCAACAGCACCCAATGGCCGCGTGTATAACCAGCTTCAAGCATTTGCTCAGCGAGCGGGCCCTGGCCCTGCCCAAGTGCTAGGAATTTGAATCGATGGCCGGAGAATCCCAGCTCATCACCAAGTGTCTGGATGTCACTCTGTGGGTCTGCACCAGGACTCAATATACACACGATGGGAGCAGTTGCAGCGCTCTGGTTGTAGATGCGCGCATAATCCAGCACCGGTGGCTGGACGTACTTTTCGCCCATTATACTGATCACAAACAGCTTCATGGCGTTGTACACGCGATCCTGCCGGAAGCAGCGGAAGACCAGCAGCTTTTGCAGACTCGAGAGCTTGTCCGTGTATGCACATGGCAGATCGCTCATCTCCGGAGCCTCCAGATCGTACCAGGTCTTCCACTCGTTCGTGTTCTTCGTGAACTCGGGTAGCAGCGTGCTGAAGGAATCGTTCAGCTTGCTCAAACACAGAAGATCTTTCCATCCAGCAGCTGACATCCAAGTGATGGACTCCGGCTTGGGCTGCGAGGCCGCATCAAGAGACGTATCGCCCTTGAGGAAGAAGTCCAGCTCCAGTCGATTGAGCTCACCTGCCGAACTCATGATCATGCACGTCATTTGGAACGAGAACATGAGCTTGTGGCGCTCGAAAATACCCGTACAGGTGTAATCATACATCATCTCAGTGATGGACTGGATCATGAAGCGCAGCCGCTTCTCCAGCACGACGTCGCGTTTGGCATTGTCCAGCGAATTGTGGAACACGGTCAGGAACGACGCCAGCGAGATTTCGTACATCTTCATGATCGTCGATAGCGCCGACATGGCGAAATACATGATCGAGCCTCGTAGCGCCACTGGTGTGTACACGGCTCGAGCTTTTGTGATCTCGTCTTTTGTGAAGCTGGAGAGCTCCAGTTTCGTGCCTATCTCCGTGGCTTTGTTCTTGGTTTCATCGAGCGTCGCGATCAATTCTTCGTTGTCAAGGATATTACCGGTACTATTAGAAAGCTCACGAAGCAGTGTGTCCTCCAATTCCACGATCATCTGCGTGTTTTCAGACATCTCAGTAACCAGATCTCGATATTGGTCTTCGAGATCCGGTCGCTCGTGGGCTACAACGACGTTGAGCAGCTGGTTCGCCAGACCATTCTGTGTGACGCTGTAGTTCACGATCATGGTCTTGCCCATGACCTCAGGCGAGTAATGCGGGTTCGCAAGCTTGGAAGTAAAGTACAAGCGGAAGTCGGGATCCCACTCTACGTTCTTGTCGCCAAGTTTAATGAATCGCTGCGTGCCTTCGATGAACGTGCTTTTCTCTAGCACTGGGTCCAGAATCGGATCCAGCTCTTCGTCCACACTCTCAAACAGGAACGGGTTACCGAATTGAATCGCCAGCTCCAGATGCTTCATGAAATCCGGGTCGCTGAGTGTTTTGATGGTCAGCGAGTTTTTCTCTTCCTTCTTTTTGATCCAGTTCACGGCCTGCTGCTGTGGATCAATACACAGTGGGAACCGACTCGCCTTGGTGGTCAAGATACCATTTTGCACCGAGTGCTCATCAGCAGGCAGCCCCTCGGACACCCACTTTTGAACCGTGGCATCATTAGTAAGCGAACTTTCCAAGCGGAATGGACTTGTAACTGGCAGCTTCCGCGCCTCAATATCCTCAAAGAAATCCTTGTATATCAAATCCGAGCGGTAGTCAAAGCTAAAAGCACCCGCATAACTTAAGAAACTTGCTGTGAGCAAACAGTCACCGATTAGCCGTTCACCCTGCAGGTTCAAACTCTCGACATCCTTAGTCCATCGGCCCTTCTCAGAGGCCAAGCCAGCCAACAGTTTGCTTGCAGCCTGCAGTCGTTTGAGCATCTGGTCTGCCTGGCTTTTCAACCCCTGAAGCTCGGTATTGGCTTCATTGAACTGCTTGGAGAGACTGTCCAAATCCACTTTCAGTCGCTCTAGCGTATCTTTCAAGTCGGCCAACTCCTGCTCTTTCATGGCTTGCTCCTTCTCCATTGTTTTCACTTTCAATTTCAACGGCTCGACGTTTCTGGCGACATCATAGTATTTCACGATCGCCACGACCCAGACCAGCAGACCTGCACCAGCCTTCGAGATAGATTTCATGTTTTCAATGTTCAGATCTGGGTTTTTGAAAAACGTTTTGATCTTCGTGATCATTTTGGACGCGATCTTGTCCTTTTCGTATTCCTTCAACAGACCCAGCAAGTTCGGATTACTGAGCATGATCTTGGCGCCCTTCCAGTCCAAATCCAACTCTTGGCCAGTCGGTTTGAGAATCAGAACACACATGCACACGGACATAACCAGCGGAGGCGGTGACGCAAACGACTTGATCTCTGTCAAATCCGCTTTGGACAGATCCTGTAGCGCCTGGGCAGCCGCCTCCACGGCTGGAAGTGCTTCCAGCAGAGCTGCATCGGCCTCTTCTTTCTCGCGTGCGATCACAATAGAAGCCTTTTCGCAATCAATCTGCGTAGCTGCCGCTACCACTTGCTGCTTGGACGCTACACCAGATTTTTCTTCGATCGTTTTAATCAGCGCTTCACAGGACAGTGTCTTCTCATCCACAATGATCTTCTTCTCAGACAGCTCAATCTGCATGCGGTCCACAGCCAGTGCGGCTTCCACCAGTTTCGTCAGTCCGCCTTTCAGTCGCGATATGCTGGCGTTCACTTTCTGGTTGTTCTCTTTCAACTGCAGTCTGTAGTTGGCGATAAAATCCAGATAGTTCTTCGGCGTCACATAGTAGAATCGACGCAATTCTTCGGCAAACTGGTGCGCCACCTTGACGACCCGCTGGTGCGCGTGAACCAAGTGGTTCGTGACTTCAGCTCTGAACTCGTCGGGGATTTTCTCTTCGGCCAAGAAATATTTGGCCACGTTGCGAAGAGCATCCTCAGGCCACGGGAAGAACCAATCGATCACAGTCGCGGACACGAGTCCCGGGAAATTACGACAGCGTGTGCGGAGCGTGCTGCCTGATGGTGACATGGCGAGAATCACGTGCAGATTCTGACGGCAACGGTTAATGTAGAACCTCCAGCAGTTTTCACTGGTCTCGATAAGCCCAGCAGCTTTGACTGCATCCCTCACAGACGAGGACAGCCCGTCTCGCTCATCCTGCTCGAATAGTGCTGGCACCATGCCAGTCGTAAGCATGTTGTTGATAAACTCCAGGAAACCTTCCTCGACGGCATGTGCGTCCGTGAAGAGAAACACCACCGGGTTCTTGCCAAGCTTGCGATACAAATCCTTCAAGTTCTCACGGAATTCGTTTTCGCCATAGCCGCGCGTGAGGAAAATCTCAAAGAGATCGTAGCCGGCCGTGAATGCCGCCAAGCGAGAGAGACTCTGCTTTCCACTGCCACCGACACCGATGAGCAGCGCATGGCCCAGAGGATTCTTGATGATGCGCAGGATGCGCGAGAGATGCTCCAGCGCCATTTCAAACAGAACCAGCGTCATCGGTTTGTTGTCGAGATTGTAAGTCTCGAGCGCTTCGTCAAAGATGCCTCGAATGCGTTTATAGGACTCCATATCTTGGTACAACCTTGCATCTTCCGTCGATTGGCCAGTGATACGTCCAATGCAGTCCGCGTAATCGCCAAAGATGATGGGATCCACCAAGGCGAAGTCAGCTTCAGCAGAGAACGACTCCTTCAGAATCGCACTGATCGCTCCATCCACGAGCGTACTATCGGCATCGCACGTGAGCCGATCACAGAAAATGCGCTTGATCTCGCTGCGCCAAAGGCGTACAAGACCGGCTGCTTTGTCGAACTTGTCTGGCGTGGCCATGCAAATGCCCTCACATACGCGACCCAAGTCTCGGAGATTGAAGATATAATGGAATTTCGACGGTGTAGGTGGCAGTCTCTCCAGCGTGAACTCGAAAAACTGCAGCAGTGCAGCGGTCATCTTGGCGCCCTTGTCCTTGATTTCTTCATTGAAATTCCGCAAATAGGTCGTGACAATCGATCCATAAATCTGGGTCAGCACTTCCTTCGTCGGTGGCGTCAGATTGTACACGTTAAATTGCGCTGCAAAGCGTGGATCCACTTGATTACGACCTCCGCCAGGCGGGCCCATGGCGCCGATAAACAGTAGATCCTTCAGAATGCGGAGATCCAGATCCTTACCACGGTCGTAGATGCAGCCTCGGTTCATGACAAAGTGCAGCAGAGCGATCGGCTGCTGGGTGCCGTAGAGATCGACCTTAGGCATGTTCAGATCATCAATGAAGATGACTAGCTTCTTTCCTGCCGGTGGGCCATAGATTTTACCTGATCGCTTGTCTACGTTGGCCTGCAGATTCATTTGTACATCCAGACTACTTGTCCGACTCGAGAAGTTCATGTTCAAGGCCGAGGTCGTCTGCTGGTCCATATCCTTAAGGTAGTTTTGGATCGTGACGGTCTTTGCAGTGCCGCTTTCGCCCACAAACAGGATCGGTCGCTCGGTCTTCATGCAGCTGGAGAGAATGAAGTTGTAGAGCACGGAGTCGGTTGTGGGCACGAACACCAGCGAGAAGTTGAACGGCGACGGCTCCGCATAGGGCAGTACGCGAGATTCCCACGCCTGCCATTTATGGGTCTCCATATTGTAGAAATGATTGTACAGGCTTGAAGTCGGCAGTGCGCAATCCGCGATCTTCTTGAGAAACTCATCGAATCTAATGCGACTAGAGCCCAGCAACGCTGCGCCCAGTGACCATACGATGCTAAAGATGAAGAAGCCTTCGATATCGCTTCGGTTTCCAGTTGGATCAAGACCTTCACTGGGCAAGAACGAGTCCAGCGCATTGCAGAGCTGCTTGCACATCTCCATGTTGCTGATGCCGATGACTTGCTGGCATCGTGCTACGACCTCGTCCTTGCTCAGCATGCCTTCAAGAATAAAATCTACACACCGAGGAATGTACTTGTCGAAAAGGTCCAGAAAAAGCGCGCGTTCTGGTGGAGGCAGCACCACTGCGATGCCGCCGCTATCTCCTCCTTCAGTGGCTGCTGACCCGGCAGTCGGTGTTACCATAGGATATTTCTTTTTCAGCCATCGCTCGTAGTATGGTCGGTACCCCAGATTCTTAGGATCCACCCAGACCATTCCACAACGACTGATCGTGGCTGGAGAAGCATACTGCAAATCAAATGTCTCACAGATCATGGAGCAATGCGTTTGCAGACGAATACGCTCGCCATTGGGAAGCGTGAGCAGCTTGTTATCGTCCATGACGCTGTTCATGTTCTCGACCCAAACGGCGTCCACGTCGCCGTCGTAGATCAGCCATCGCTTTTCGTTTTCTTTGCCTGCCGGAAGCGGCTGATTCAACTCGCGGAAAAGCTTGGACAGAACACCGTCCGTCCAATCTCGAGTCACAGGATCCATCGTACCGTAGAGCTCAGCGATCGGCTGGGCTTTTGGATTGACCACGAATATCTTGACGATCTCGTCCAATGCAACCTTCGAGGCCGCAGAGAGCGTGTTCAATACCAACGACTTGCCTCCACCGGTTGGCCCCACGATCATGGTAGTGTGGCGCACAAGCATGGTCTCGTACATTTGGATGATCTTGTCGATCTGCTCATTGTAGACATGACTGTCTTGCGTATTGTATTCCCCAGCGATCAATTCAGTCTCAATAGCGTCCTTGAGCGCTGCATAGCCGACACGAGGGCAGTCCAAACCAGGAAACAGGTCGTTAATGAGCCCATGGAACAGAGGCACATCTTCAAACACAAACTTGGGCATGTTGCTATCACGAAGCGCGCGCATGAGCACCAGGTCTTCGCTCATGGAGCTGTATTCGCGCTTCAGTGAACCGGCCATGACTAGCACACTCTTTAGCGCACGTAGACCGAAATCATAATGGTACTGCTTTGACAGCTGCTCGCGAGACAGTTTATAAAGCACCGTCATTTTCTTGGCCAATGCCACGGCGTTTTCGAATCCTTCGGAGAACAACATGATCTGGCAGATCATCAGCAGATCAGGGACAATCATCGTGACAGGACGGAAGAGCGCTTTCAAGTTGTCCGGGAGCTCCGTTCGGCCGGCGTAACCAGGATTCATTGTGATGAAGAAGCCGCAGGTCGCGAATCCGGCCGTGCGATGAATCGCAATCTCGGTACCGAAACCAATATCGACGGTCGGTTTGTCGTAGTTTAACGAGTTCTGAATTGCGCGCAACTGTGCAGAAACGACCGAGAGCACTTCAATGTTGATCCGGTTGAATTCGTCAAAGCATCCCCAGGCGCCAACCTGCACAAGGCCCGAGAAAATGCTGCCCATGGCTTTGTAATCGAGCCCCTCACCGCAGTTGATGACGTAGCACGGCAATGCAAGCGATTTCGCCAAGTCCTTGACGGTCTCGGTCTTTCCGGTACCAGCCGGACCAGCCGGAGATCCTCCCAATTTAAATGTGAGCGCCTGGGTCAGCGTCATATAACATCGATCCGTCAAGGGTGTGATCACCAGGCGCCCATTGAGACCCATATACTCGTAGCCGTATCGAAAGTTGCCCGTGCACTGACTGATCACCACATCGTCCACTTCCTTCTTCCAGTAGAATCGGAGCTGAGACTCCCAGGCAAACTCCTTTTCGTGCAGAATACTGTCTCGAACGAACGAATCGACGATGTCCCGGGCGTGGACATCGATAATCAAGAGCGTGTTCACCTTTTTGCGCGCCAATCGATCGAGCGGCTCTCGCACTCGGCGCACAAGCTCATTTAATTGATTGGTCAGCTTGATTTCCAGTTCCTTCATGGCGTATTTATTACCAGCTTTGACACGATGGAACACATCTTCGACCTCCCAAGTCCACCAGATTTGACTGCCCACGAGGCCGACCATGCCCATGACTTCTTCCAGCCAGGCGGTTCTATCCATACGTGCATACTGAAACACGCCTTCTTTCGCTATCTTTTGCAGAGTTGCCCGCATTTCGTCTTCAACACCGGTCATCCAAGACTCCACCGGCCCTTCCACATTGGAGAGCGTACGGAAGTTGAACCCTTCGCCCTCAGAACTCTCCATCGCACCCACATTTTTGTTATTGCGCACAAAGGTCAAAGTCTTGACGTTGTCGAACAGCTTGAGCATGTGCACTTGAATCGATGTCGGGTCCGATGAACCAAGCACACTGAGGAGTTCATCATCCGAAATGAAGAAAAAGCGCGGGAACGAATTGCGTTTCGTGTCCAAGTAATCGCTGAGCGATTTTTGGCATTTGTCCAGCCGCTCCGATAAGTTCTGAAGTGTTTCAACGCGGTTTTCAGCCGTGCAGGCTTCCACCGCATTCGCGTTCTTGTAAGTAGCACCCATGATCGTCTTCCAGGCTTTATCAATTGCGTCAAATTTCTTGGCTTCCTCGGGCAGCTGCTGACGGATATCTTCAGCACCAACAAAGATACTCTCAAGGTACATCCACTTACGTTGAACCACAAACCATATATCCAGACACTCATTAACAACTCCGAGTCGTTTCTCCCATTTGCGAACGCGGTCCGCAAAGCTCGCGATGAAGCGAGATCCAGAGATCGTTTGCAAGTTCAGCATGTGGTCTTCAAGCGTGATTTTGAGTTCATCAGCCGCTCGAAGCACCCATCCACGATCGGTTCCGTTTTTCTTGTACTTGACAAGTTCCAGGACAGCTTTCCCCCACACTTCTTCGATCTTGAGAATCTCCTGCTCGATTTTCTGCTCTTGCATGGCTGCATTCACGATTTCTCCGATTTCAGCTGAAAAACGGTGCAGCTTCATGGCGAACAGATTTCCGAGGGTAAATGATTTCAGGTTCATTTCAAATTGCACTTTGGTGACGGTGACAAGCTCTTCCCAATGCCGAGGTTTCATGGCGTCGTTCTTTAGACTCTGGATTAGTGGGATACTGTCCTTAAAAGCCATGATCTGCTTCTCGACCTCGACGAATGTTGACATTGTTTTCAGCTCCTTGGGGAACTTGCGGCATCGTTTTTCAAGCTCATCAATGCCCTTGTTCATGGCTGGAACGTCCAGCTCGGCCCATAGCATGGTCGACAGATTGCTGATGAATTCTTTCTCCTCCGTATATAGCGCGTAGATCATATCCTGCTTCTCGAGTGCATCATTAAGCTCCTGTAGCTCTGGATACGACGATATCGGTAAAGCGAAAAGGTTTTCGGCATTTGCGAGCTCTTGCTTCTTTGCCTTGAACACAGCCAAACGCTTCTGAAAGTCTGCAACAAGATCAAGACCAACATCGAGATCTGATGCGCTTGTTCCAGGTCCTTTATCCAAGAACTCCTTTTTGATTTGTTTGCATTCCTCAGCAAACGAGATTGCATCTTGTTTGGTCACTCCTCGGAACTGATCTTTCACTTTGACTAAACGCAAGTCCTTGGTCTTCGAGGCCAGAAACAATTCTCTCCAACGCTTTTCCAGGTTGGACGCTTTTTCGTTTTCTGGCCCGTCGACTGGGATGCCAAACGTTTGCAGTGTGCGATATCTCTCCATCACGTCAGCGTACTCCAACTCCATTTCCATACTCATGTCGACTATGCTTGCGACAGTGTTGAGGACCTTTTTCAGTGACTCTAGATCATCCGGAGTAGCGTCCAGTTCAATCTCCAGCTGGTCCATTGTAGAGCTGATCGCTAGCAGCTTTTTATTCGAGACATCGTACAAAATCTTGCCATAATCGTCTTTCCACATTTCAGCTTGCTTGGCGATCGCGATTGCAACGGGCAAGCAGTTGATCTGGAGGAAGTCGGTATCTTTTTCGGTCGGCTGGTTCCGCACAGACTCAGCCAGACGGGTATATTGAGCCATTCGAGTGTCAAAGTAGACGCATGGAGGCTTCTTATCGGCCAATTTTTCAAGCGCACTTCGCCGTTTCGTATTCCAAAGATTGTACACAGTATCGTAACGACGCCAGCTGTCAAGATATCGGTTCACAATGTTGAACACTTTGTGGATCTCTTGATTGAGTGACAGTGTCATCTTGATTACATACGGGTTTTGCGAGATATCCGAGTAGAATGTGAAAGTAATCGGCTCTTCGTCTTCGCTAACGATCAATGGCTCTGTCTCACGGCAGGTGCCGTGCATCCAGCGAATAAATGCCTTGGCGCTTTCCACAATATGCTTCACCGATTTGCTGAGGAATTTGTACATATCCGACAGCGAGGGCGTGACGATAATGTCTTTCCCGTTCATTGTGGCCTTGACTTTGCACAAAGGCGGCCGCTTCAGTTTACTGGCTTCCTCTAATCGATTACGGTTGCCACCGCTCAGTCCACTAGAAGCTGACATGCCCATCGCACTGCCGCCTCCACTAATATCCTTGGTATGCACGTTAAGAAGAGCCTGGAACGTTGTCATCGACGCAATGATCATCTTTGTGATCGCATTGAAAATCCGTCGCTCCCAGTACATGTAGTAAGTTGCCATTTTGCTGCTTGTACCAGTGTTCACGCCAGCCACGATCTCTTCAACTTTGATCAACAGAGGGCCGATCGAGCGGTAGCTTTGAACGAGCTCTTCTATGCGTTGCATTCGATTGCGCTCGACGAGCTCGTAGAACTCGCCAACTTCAGTGACGATCCCCTCTTCAAAATCGTCAATCTTGATGAGCAGAGTATTCTCAATTCCCACAACGATCTCTTCGACCATTTTGCTGCTTTTGTGGATCTGACTTACCAGATTCGCAAACTGATTCAAGGACTTGTTGCAGTTCTCGATGAAGCTCATCACACGCTGCGAATTCCAATTGAGTGGCGAGAAGCCGACTCGAAGCACATCTTCAAGATCTTTGAGCTGCGTTTTCAGCAAATGCGTTTCCACGGGCGTAAGTTCTGCTAGTAGTGAGTCATAGTGGCGAAGCATGAGCGTCAATTCCTGCACATGTTGATGGTATTTATCTTCCTGTAGTGTCACATTCAAGGCTTCTTCGGGAATCTCAAAACCGAGGCGGTCCAAGTACTTGGCTTCCTTGATAATAAGCGTCAATTCAGGGGCAAAGTTGGCATAGAATGGTGGCGGAGGAAGTCTGTAGACCATGATTCCGGTGTCGGATTTCCCAGCTTCGATCAATTTTGGCCCGAGAATAGATTGCTTGAGGCATTCATTGGTAAGCGCTGGCACCTTGTCTTTCCAATCTTTGTGCAGCTGTTTGATGTAGGCATCCACAGCTCGTGCGAATACAAGGTACTTTTCTTTGGCTTCTTCGCCGTGAGGGCTCTTCAGCAAGTCGTTCATCGCGCGAAAACGAAGAATAGGCTTCTTGGCTCGCAAATAAAGCGCTCGTGCCCAACTGATGGCACCAGCAACTGGTGGGTGGTTTTTAAATACCGGTGGCCGGTGTTTGTAGCGCTGGAACTGCTCATCGAGCTTTTCCAATTCCTTCGAGTACTGGAGCAGAATATCCTTGTACTTCTCCATCATTTGCTTGTTGATGGACTCGCGCGACTGGATGTTCTGGAAGTTTTGCAATAAATCGAATGCACCTTCGGCCGATCGCAGCTTTTGAAACGATGTGTCGATGAATTTTCTCGTCATGTTTTCGATTTCGCTCACTTTGTCACGGAACTGGACCATGACGGATTCCCAGCTTGTCTTGTATCCACGATCAAAGATCTTGAAAGGAACACTCTCGAATGGAATGATCAGGCTCTCGACGCGACCCATGACTTCATCGATACCCTGAGAATCACCCGTGACCGACTTGAGCTCAGGGCCCAGGAATTTGTTGAATTGGTCGAGCACTGTGGCGACCTCTTGCAAATTTTCACAGATCTTGGCCATGTAGTTGGTCTGCTCAAACAGCCGCTTCCTGTCGAATTCCCAGCGATGATCGGTCCCGCTGGCTTCAATGCGTTCCCGCACTTTCATGTAGGTCGAGTGCCAGATTTCAAGCACCATCTTGGCCTCTTCGATCGCGTGCAGTGCATGCTCGGGACTCTTCCGCAGAATGGTGTGGATATTGATCTCCACGGCCACTTTATCAGAGATCTCAGAAGCAATGCGCTCCATCAGCGGCACCATGCGCTCATCCGTGTTGTAATGCCGTGAGATGATCCACACCATGCGAATGGCATTCATCATGGAGGGAAGCGTGTCTGCGATGGTTGTGAACGACCCACTGGCGATGTTCTTGAAATGCCGCTCCAGTGTCGTCAAGAACTTGACGTTGTCCTTGGCTTCAATGTATAGTTTGCTGAGCTCTGAAAAGTGGTACTTGAACGTGAGAAGCATACTCGCTTCTACGAGCTCTAGCAGTTTGATCATCTTCTGGACGCTGGGCATGTTGATTTGCTCGTAAATGGTGCTGAGCGTGGCGTTACGCTCACGCCAGAACTCGATCTCGGCCAACGGACCCTTCCGCTTGGGTGCTTTACGCGCTTCCTGATCGACCACATTGGCCACACTCTTGGACCACTCTTCAAGAACCTGCTCCAGCGTATTAATGAGCTCATAGTCATCCAAATGGGCCTCGGGCTTGTTGATGACCACATCTGGGATATTTAAATGGATATCGCCTTGAATCTGCTGGATCGCGTTGGTAATCTGCGAGGCAAACTTGACCAGATTGCTTTTAAACTCATTCCGCACTGCATCGATCACTTTCATGGCTTGGCGCTGGGCACTGCCACCTCCGTTAGCTACTGCATGGCCCACCTGGTTCGGAGCACCGTCTCCAAGTTCGAGCTCCGCTATGCTACTATTCCGATCGTACGAAAGCTGTGGGTCCAAGAGCGGCATGAACACGTGGCAGATAATGCCTTCCAGATTGGACAACAGATCGCCCGTGGAGCACCCGATCTCGAGGTTCTCGTGGTGGTTCTTCTCGACCGCATCGTTCACCACACTCTTCATGGTCACCGGCCCTTGCGCTACCTTGATGAGGAACACGCTGGTGGCATCGATGGATTCGGCTGGCACAATATTCAGATAGACATTGCACTGCTGCCGCTGCTCGATGCGTGTGCGTTTCACCATCCGCTTGACTGTTTGCGTGCGCGGGGGCGCGGGCACTGCTTCAAGAAAGAGCTGTTCATCCGTCAGCTCTGCGGGTGTGGCTGCTCCGTCCGCAGCTGCAGCAGGCGATCCCTCAGCCGCATCAGCGCCAGCAGCAGAGTCTACGTTCAATCCCCAAGCTAATTAGTGTGGACGTCGAAAGAGAAGCCCAACGAAGACGCTTTGTCGAAATACCTGGCGAAGGCTCTTCCTGCACGATCTCTACCTCCTCTTCGACCTCCTCTTCAACCTCGTGGTCTTCCTCGGTCAGATAGAAGAACAGCACGCTGCCAGGATCGGTCTCGGGCGCGAAGAACGTGTTGAGGATCTCAGCCGGCGCCACAGCGACATTCACAGCCTTTTCCACCACGCCAACACGTGAGAATCCCCAATGCGTGAGAGAAGGCGGCGTCCTGCTTACCTCGATCTGGTTGTCCAGCTCGCTCTTGAACGAGGCCTTGCGCGCCGGAGCGGTCAGCAGCGCATCGAAGATCTCTCGGTCCACATCGAGCGCTCTGGTCACGAGCCGCCGCAGCCAGCGCAGACTGCTCTCGTCCATGGGCGCGACGTCTCCCGAAGCCGAGTGCGCCAAAGCGACGGCAACTTGCACTCGCGCGACGCTTCAATCGCATGTATGTGGACCACCTACGTGTACCTATGGTAGTGTGGTACACTCAACGGCTTTCATTCGCGCCACCCAAAAATATGCACAGTTATCGGATATGAGAGGGGATATGGTCGGCGGTTATGTGAGCCCAACGATTGACTCATGTTGATATGTACATCGACACTTGACTGACACAGCGCCGCCACTGGACTTTGTATACTGATGCGGCAGTCGTGAAGACGATCTTGACTCGACAACTCTTTGTGAAAGTTGGATCCGTGATCGTGACGGCGCTAGCGTGGTTAATGCCCTAGAATTCGCATGGACGAGGCAGCTGGAGAGTGGTGCTGCTCACTGCACCACTCAGCTGCTGCGCCCAAGGCTTTGGTGATAAAGACGCAGCTGGAGCCAGAACATGAGCAGCCTCAATGGTACCTGGTCTCTCTGAACACTGAAGCAGTAGCGTTTTGGATACGGGTACAAACTGCGCGTCACTCATCCTGGTGGTAGCGTCAAGTGCTGCCTTCTCCAGCCTGTAACGCTCGGTATCTTCCAGCCACGCGTAGTCACTGGTATCATAGCAATCGACTGCAAAGACGCCTGAGTTGGATTTGCTGCTGATTCGAGCCCCCCGCACAGCAATCCATTGCGCACAATCTCTCCAGCGATGCGATCCCCAATCTCCTCTCCGTTCCTGGCCAGTCGATGCCGCACTCGCATGAGACACACAGCCCACTCACCCACTCGGGCTCTCTTCACTGCAATTCGCGCAGCTGCAATGGCGGCAGACAGAGCAGTTCAACGTGTGCGCACTGCGTCGTCACCCTCGCATTAATAATTCTCCGCACGTTCCTGGCATTGCTGATTGGCCCGCGCCAGTGCTCTGCCAGTCAGCGAGATGGGTCACCCTTTCAAACGTGATCCAGTCCGCCGTGACCGGAGGCACGCGCCATATCGCTTTAGACAGGGAGTCGCTATCGCTTTCGACGGGGTCTCGCTGTCTGCAGGCTGCAGCATTCAGAGCCCCGAGTCATTCCACAGTTGCCCCCAGCGGCCGCTTGCGTGCGCCACCCGACCAGACCACTGGCGGTACGACCACCGATCGCCATGAGCGCCGCGAGGACCAGCGACCGCCAGAAGAGCTTCAAGAAGGGCATCGATGCCGATCTCACGCGGCGGCGGCGTGAGGACACGACCATCCAGATCCGCAAGACCATCAAGGAGGACCGGCTGAACCAGCGCCGACGCATGATCGTGCTGGTACGAGCATGGATGTTCACTGCGGCCTAGCCCACAGACGGATACAGACCGTGAGAAGCTGGCATGCTGAGCTGATATAACTTGTTGTAGAATGAGCACTCGGCGGCAGAGGACGCGATCATGGCTGCGCATGGCCATCAGCACGCTGACGCTGCGTCCGCGTACAGAGTCACGGTACGTGGATGCCATTGAATGCACTGTTGAACGGACCCTGTCGAGTCACTAATCATGGTGCGAACGGTGATTGTAGATTGAGGAGCTCCCGAAAATCGCCGCTATGATCCACTCGCTCGATCCGTTGGAGCAGACGACTGCTGTGTCGCACTTGCGCCGCCTTCTCTCTCTGGGTGCGTAGTTAGTGGCTCCTTCTTGAGTGTGATTGCGTGTCCACGAGTGCTAACGCGTGTGCTGTCGCTGTCATTGCGTGTGGTATAGAGGCCAACCCGCCCATCGAAGAGGTGATCAACCTGGGCGTCGTGCCGCTGCTGACCAACTACTTGCGCATGCACGACAAGCCGGAATTGCAATTCGAGTCCGCATGGGCGCTCACGAATATCGCGTCCAGCACGACAAATCACACGGAAGTTGTGATCCGTCATGGCGCGGTGCCCGTGCTGTGCGAACTGCTGCTGTCATCGAACGACGATGTGTGCGAACAGGCCGTGTGGGCGCTAGGCAACATCTCGGGAGACTCCCCGCAATGCCGCGATCTGGTGTTGAACTCTGGTGCGATGCTGCCTCTGTTAGCGGTGCTGCGGAGAAGCTCTGGCAAGGTCAGCATTCTGCGCAACGCCACGTGGACGCTGTCCAACTTCTGTCGAGGCAAGCCTAAGGCTGATTTCACACTCGTGAGCCCTGCGCTCACGCTGCTGCCACATTTGATCCACTCACCGGACGAAGAAGTGGCCACGGATGCGCTCTGGACCTTATCGTATCTGTCTGAGGGCTCCATCGATTGTGTGCAAGCTGTGATTGAAGCTGGCGTTTGCCAGAAAGTCGTGGACCTGGTCAGTCATAGCCTCACTGCGATTCAAACGCCGGCCCTGCGAACAATCGGCAATATCGTCACGGGCGATGAACAACAGACACAGCTGATCCTGGATCTGGCCGTGCTGCCGCGATTGCTGCCGTTGCTTAAGCACCAGAAGAAGCTGATTCGGAAAGAAGCCTGCTGGACGATCTCTAATATCACGGCCGGCACGCAGAGTCAGATCCAGGAAGTGATTGACGCCAACATCATCCCTCCGCTGCTGTACCAACTGTGCTCGGAGGAGTTTGACGTCCGAAAGGAAGCGGCATGGGCCATTGCCAACGCCACCACGGGCGGCACCAACGAGCAGATTCAGTATTTAGTCAACGAAGGTACGAGCACCTCCTGCTGCTATTTGCTTCTGTCTAATGATCCTGACGCTAAACCTTCGTTGTTGTTGTATCTTCAGGCTGCATCCCGCCCCTGATCAAGTTGTTAGAGTGCCCCGATGCCAAGGTCATCCACGTGTGTTTGGACACCCTGGAGAACATCCTGCGCGCTGGGGACGCCATGATGACTATCAATGGAGACAACAAGATGGCGCAGCACATTGAGGAATCCGAAGGCATCGAGATGATCCAGCAGCTGCAGCACCACCATGAGCACGGTAAGCAGCACCCCACGTTGGCATTTTTTGAGTTGATGGTCAGGTGAGCTGTTGGCTAATTCCCTCTCTCGCTCCTTTAGATATCTACGAAAAGGCCATGCACCTGATCCAGGAGTACTTCGATGGGGACGATGACGATGATCTGGACTACGCCCCCGAGGTGGACTACGAGTCCCGGCAGTTTGCGTTCGGTGTCGGCGCGGAGGCGGCTGTGGCTCAGCCTATGTACAACTTTTAATCACTAACACATATTGGATTTACGCTCATGATTGTTCTGCCTGGCTCATGGGTTGGAGATAGAGAGAAACAGTCGATGCGAAATATAAAATACCGAGCCTGTATATTTGGATTTAGCCGAGACTGGATGGGCCGAATGGATGGAATAGGATCTTTCCACGTGGCGGCATCTTCCGTTTTCTTGAGCGCAGACTCGTACTGAGAGGAGAGAGAGGCAGGAGACAGCGCGTTCTAGCTAGCTTGCTTGCGTAGCGATTATTCTGCGCCGTAGGTCGGCACAATGAGAATGTGCCACTGGTGCAGCCAGCAGCAGGCCCTACGGTAGATGGATGAAAGCCCCAAAGTCAGATAGATCTCTTGCCGCTGCTCATGGTCAGCAGCAAACGTACCAGAACATCCATAAGCAGAGACCGGTCATGAACGATAGCAACGTGAATACCCTACAAGTGAACACAGTCCCCAGTCCGTGTGAGCCTAGAGAGAACGTAGCGCAATAAGATCGAGACGAGTGCGCAAGCCTTACGAGGCGTTTTCGCGGCCCATTTTGCCCGTGACGCCCATGGTGATGCCGGCCCCCATGGCCAGGAGCGTAAGGAACATGTACGTGATGGTGCCGGACATGAGCGGCGCTGGGATCTCCATGGCTGTGGCTTGTTGATTGATCACACGCGGACGTCGCCTGCTCTTGGTCTTCTGTATCCCTTCAAGCCGCTGCTTTATGATTCCAGCAAAGCCATGGTCCATCGAGGTTTTTCATTGCCTGCTAAGAACGAATTGAGGTTTTAGCTTTGCTGTCCTATATTTGGCGCAAGGATCAGGAAACCGACCCTATTCTGGGAATTCGCACTTATCTCGGTGATGAAAAGTAAGGTGGGTTGGTGGTACTGTGGACAATCTGATTAGGTGCGATTCGGGCGTTGGTAACACCGACAAAAACATGCGAGTTGGATCAATCAAGGAGCCGGGAGGAGAGCTGAGCTGAGCTGATCCCAGAGGAGGCAGCCAATGGAACATTCGAGACCGTGCATGATACTGGTACCGTCATCACGGATAGCGAGTTTGCTTCACCTTCTCATTACTGGTGTCTTCAGTAATGCAATGAGCAGTGATGCTGAATTCACATCCATTCAGGCTGCCACGATGACAGCAATTCGAGTATGCTGGGTGCAAACTGATGACATCATTTTGCTTCAACTACAAGAGCAGCCATGACGTGCCCGATGCACATGTCGCATGACTTGCGGAAGAGAGCAAAGTGCCAGAGAAGGATCATTGCGCTCGGGGCCAGTGGGGAGGGGACCCATGGACCGCTGTGACGAAGCCATGATATCTACGAGACAGACAGACAGACGTGCATCAGCACTGCTTCAGAAATGTTTAATTGGAGCTCTGTCTGAATCGTGCTGCTTCGTTTTTTTTCATTCTCTCATCGGATCTTGCAGCGCATACAGTGTGCAAGTAAATTACAAAGCTGCATTGTTTTTGCGAAGATACGCAATCGAATCGCAGAGTGTTGGTCTGGTTACTGACACATTCGGAGCGCACGCATGCGCAACTGAGACAATGGCCAACATCTCGTCCGTGATGCTGAGAGCAAATCAAACGCTGCTTGCTGTGTTTGACTAGTTTGACATTCTTATTTTGCACGGAGATCCTAGAAGTTTGCTTTCAAACTCATTTGTCCTGCTTCAACTTTATGATCGTTCTGCGTGTTCAGTCAGATGGTAAAAGTACAGTACAGTGCCGCACCACTTGATAATTTGCAAACAATTTTTTGCTCCAATCGTAGCATTATCTTACATAAAGTGAATAAATTCGCACTCGAATTGTAACAAAACCAGTTGTAAACGACACATTAGCTTTCTTTGCATTCACAAAACCACGATCGGAGGCCGGTCTCTTGTCCTTTGTTGTTGATGTACCAGCCGACCTCATTTATGTACCACTTTGTGGTATGGATTCTGGCAGGTTGCATCTGTTCATGCAAAGTACGAAAAACCCAAACGCTGTTGTGGGGATCAGAGCGTGGGGAGGAGGGAGAGGGGAGGGGAGACGCCAAGGCGGAGCCCGCGCCTCGATTCCTTCTCAATCATTCTCGAATCTGCGCGTCAAGACTCAAGTCCCAGAACATCAAGACACCATGGCCACGTCCGGATTCTCCCGCGAGCCGTTCACGGTCAACAGCAAGAACATCCAGTACACGGAGGAGGAGATCATCGCCCAGTACACGTACAATGTGACCAAGGTCCAGGGCAACGTGGTCACCCCCGTGGAGGAGAAGTTCACGTTCAAGACTGGCCGCAAGGTGCCCAAGCTCGGTGTCATGATCGTCGGTCTCGGCGGCAACAACGGCTCCACGCTGGTGGCCAGTGTGCTCGCCAACAAGCTCGGTCTGTCCTGGACGACCAAGGAGGGCGTGCACCACCCGGACTACTTCGGTTCGGTCACTCAGGCCTCGACTGTGCGTCTCGGCACGGACTCGAACGGCGAGGGCGTGTACATCCCGTTCTCGAACCTCCTGCCCATGGTGCACCCCAATGATTTCGTCATTGGCGGCTGGGACATCTCGTCGCTCAACATTGCTGAGGCCATGAAGCGCGCCCAGGTGCTTGACTACGATCTGCAGCGCCAGCTGGTGCCGCACCTCGAGAAGATCAAGCCACTGCCTTCGATCTACTACCCGGACTTCATTGCCGCTAACCAGGCTGACCGTGCTGACAACGTCCTCAAGGGCACCAAGCAGGAGAATCTGGAGCAGGTTCGCCAGCAAATCCGTGATTTCAAGGCCAACAATGCCGTTGACAAGGTCATCGTGCTCTGGTCCGCCAACACGGAGCGTTTCTCGGACATTGTCGAGGGCGTCAACGACACGAGCGCCAACCTGCTCGAGTCGATCAAGGCCGGTGAAGACGAAGTCTCGCCTTCCTCCATTTTCGCGGTTGCCTCCATCCTTGAAGGCTGCTCGTACATCAACGGCAGTCCCCAGAACACGTTCGTGCCTGGTGTCATTGACCTTGCTGAGGAGAAGAAGGTCTTCATTGGTGGTGATGACTTCAAGTCGGGCCAGACCAAGATCAAGTCGGTGCTCGTGGACTTCCTCGTGTCCGCCGGTATCAAGCCCACCTCGATTGTGAGCTACAACCACTTGGGCAACAACGACGGCAAGAACCTGTCGGCTCCCCAGCAGTTCCGTTCCAAGGAGATCTCCAAGTCGAACGTTGTGGACGACATGGTTGCCTCCAACAAGGTCATCTACAAGGAGGGCGAGCACCCGGACCACGTTGTCGTGATCAAGTACGTGCCGTTCGTTGGCGACAGCAAGCGCGCCCTTGACGAGTACACGTCCAAGATCTTCATGAACGGCACGAACACGATCTCGATGCACAACACGTGCGAAGACTCGCTTCTCGCCACCCCTCTGATCATCGATCTGGTCGTGATCTGCGAACTTGCCGAGCGTATCCAGCTCAAGAAGGAAGGCGAGACCGAGTTCGAGCGCCTGCACTCTGTGCTGTCACTGCTGAGCTACATGCTTAAGGCCCCGCTTGTGCCCCGTGGCACCCCCGTGGTGAACGCGTTGTTCGCCCAGCGTGAGTGCATCATCAACCTGCTCCGCGCCTGCCTCGGTCTGCCTTCGGAGAACCACATGCTGCTCGAGAACAAGCTTGCCAGCGAGATCTCCAAGCACCACTAGACAGCGAAGGAAGAGACTGCGCGCTCCTCTCGAGCCCAGTGAGACGAGCGATCCATTTGGCCAGCGGTGTTTCCCTTTTTCTTTATCGTTACTGCACATAGTTGTTATAAATAAATGGCAACGGTCCTTATCATGAACTCGATTTATGCACTTCATTGCACGGTGCTTGCATTGCATAAGCTTCAGTTCGCATTCACCATGTTCGTGAATCTCTGGTCGTGGCTTTGCTTGAACACGGCGTAAACAGAGCAATGATCACTTAGCGCTGATTGGCCAGATTTCGTTTCCCTGCGGCCAACCAACTCAGGTGATTACTCAGTCCCACAGTGAAGCCATTTCGTGTCCTTTGTGGTATCGTCAGGCGGCAGCGAAATGGGTCTGGTCGGGAAAAATAACAGACCCGCTCAAAACCCGTCAAACCCGTAAGCCCAAGATTTGAGAGGTAATTTTACGGTCATTTATGATTGGAAACTTCCCGACCGCAGAAAGATTTTGGTTTTGCTGACGCCACGTGTCTCCGGCACTTTGGCGTCTTTTTGACCAATCGCATGCGCCTATGACAGCGATCCGGTTCTAAAGGGGCCGGTCGAGGGACACAAACCTCTTTGACAAGCGAAAGAGACACGATGGTGCGTGAAGGCCATGGGCCTTGGAGCTCTTCGGTGGTGAAGGAAACTGACAGGCTGTGCGCTGTATCTCTCTGCGTAGGCTGCCCCCGCGAAGATGCGATTGCGCTCGGAGAAGCACTCCGCCAACATCACCAAGCGCGGCCTCGTCAGCCAGCCCGACAAGGTGCGCTACATAGCCTCGTCGGCTCTTGCTCACTCAGAGACTGATGGGACTTTGTCGAATTGAATTGATGCATGTAGAAGGAGAGCGGCTACTCGGTCGGCCCCATGTTGCTGGGCTTCTTCGTGTTCGTGCTTGTGGGCTCGTCGGTTATTCAGATTCTGCGCACGGCCGAACTGGGCTTATAAGTCAGCCCAACTAGCGACCAAGAAGGCACGAGCGCGTCAATGCTCCGCAGCAGCCATGCTGCCCCCAATTCAATAGTAGTATGTAGTAGCATTCGCCTTGCTCGTTGGCTCCGCAAGTGATTTTGAATCAACGACGTGGTCGCAATTTATTATGATGATCTCAAAGCTCATTCGCGTCGTGTTTTTGATACGTAAGATGCAAGGCCAGTACGTGTGGCTCTACAGTTCGCTGTGCTGGTGCTCCGAGTCCTTGATCTTCTTGATGAAGTCGGCCTTCTCCACGCAGCCCACGCACTCGATGCCGCGCTCGCCCAGGATCTTCTTCAGCTGCTTGACGCGCAGCTTGGTGTAATCTGTGTTGGAGTCGGTCTTGACCGCTGCAGTATCAACAAGAGGTTATCAGCCATCGCTACACCACCGGAAAGGGCCGCAAAGTCATAACGTACGGTATCGCATGGAGCAGAAGTCCGGGTTCTTCTTCTCGAGCGATTTGCAGACCTTGAGCGGGTCCTTGCCGTACGTGACCTGGCGCGCCACGTCCTTCTTCAGCGGCTCCAGGAAGTAGCACAGCTTGTTGTCCTTGGTGCTCAGCTTCTTGGCGCAGTGTTTCTCCACGGCCTTCTCGGCCGTGGCCTGCTTCTTAGCGCTAGGGGTCTCGGCGATCAGCGCCGAGTACACGCTCGTGACATCGTTCACGGCCTTGATGCAGACTGTGGAATGCCGCACTGTGAGCCCAACAGCGCCGCTAGAGAGCCCAGAAAAGCAACCACGCACCTTCGCAGTCCTTCGGGTCGGCCGCCGCCTGCACAGACGGCGCCGTGGCCAGCACCAGCGCCGCGAGCAGTACAACGCGTTTGCTGAAGCTCCACATTCTCAAGTCGGGAAATGATCACGAGCCTTTTTCGGGTGGCTTCGAGCACGGAATTCAAGCGCGCTTAAACTCTTTGCTGTTCAGTGCGCATAATAAGATCCATGTTTAAGCGCACATGGCTTGATCGAATATTCACGAATGCATATCAGCTATGGAAGGTTCAATAAAATAAGCAGGTCGTATCTATCCAGCACCTATGTGACGTGAGCTCGGATTATGGCAGGTTTATGTCTTTATACAGGTTCACGAGTGCACGAAAGGGCACGTGGGATTGCCACGTGGATCAAGCTCCATGCACTTGGGGAGCCAAAGATCCTCTTACGAATACCGCGTCTGCAGGTCCGAGAAGAAGCCCGAGGTCATTTGCTTGAGCTGCAAGTACACACAGAGGAACGACCATTGAGGAATGGGGCCCATGACAGATTGCATACAGTAATGTGATACCTTGGTGGCTTTGGTGGACATGTTGGACTTGAGCTGTTGCAACTGGAACGCAGCTTCGTCCGACACTGCAATCAATAACAAGCCATTGGTTTAGCTCAATGATCATACCGCTGGTGGATCTGCGATGGTAGTGAACGTACTCTCAGCGGAGGAAGAGCGCGCACGGCCATTGTTGTAGAACGCGTCGCTCGAGATGGACTGCGAGCCCTGGAACTTCTGCAGGTGCGACTGGTCGACGTCACGCGCTTCGCTGCCAAAGAAGTTGTCCGATGAGATAGATTTGGAGTTCTTGTACTTGTCCAGCGTCTCGGCGCTCGACTGGTACGTCTGCTTGGGCGGGGGCGTGTATTGGTTCGCAGAGGCAGACGGAGCTCGATCGCTGATGGTGAAACACACACACATGTGAGCTGACGCAGTTTCACGAGCCATTCACGCACACTCCACGTACTTTTCAGCCTCCTGGAGCGCACGTGCCAGAGCCTCGTCGTCTTCAATCTGCTTGGCCATGGTAGGAGCAGCCTCTTCTTTAACAGCTGGAGCAGGAGGGTTCTATGTAGCAGCACGCGTTAGAAGATCTGCTGGTCATCCGATGTTAAAGCATGAGCAGCAAGCACCTCGAACGGAATGTCGTCAAAGTCAAAGTCAGCGCCGCCGCCAGTCGACAGCTTGGTGGCTCCACCCAGACGCGTCGCCTTCTTGGTTGCGCCCAGTGTGGTCGATTTCTGCGGACGCCAAGTTGTATCAGTCCGCATGCACACAGTCTGCCACCATGTAAGAGATCGCAAGCCAATACCTTCGCACGGGACTGCAGGCGGCCAGAGCCAAGCGATGTGGAGGCGGCCGCATCCTTGCCCAGCAGAACCACAGGTCGGTTCACTTGCAGCAGCCCAGTTCCGGTCTCTGGCGCCGGTGGGGCTGCAGCCGCAGCCGCGACACTTGGCGGTGTGGGAACAGCACGCTGCAGATGCGTCTGAGCGTCAGCATCACCGTTGAGCTCCACATGCTTGACCAACTCTTCGAGGCCGTCCACTGGCTCGCTCTGTGCCTCAACCTGTACGATGATCGCACAGCCGGAATGCCGTAAGTACATGCCACAGCTTTCGAGCCGCATCAAAAGCTGCTAGTCGACGTACCTCGCTGGGCGTCTCAGGTGCCAGGATCTGCAGTGTCGAGGTCTTGATCTTCTTGGCCAGCGCAATCTTGTACAGCTGCGCGCCCTTGGAGTTGTACTTGGCCTTGATCTATCACAAGAGTCTCTCTCATCAGCTTTGGCCAATGGGTCCATCAGTAAGAGCAGCGATTACGTACGCTGGTCATCTCGTGCACGCCGTACTGCTTGAAGAACTTGCGCGCCTCGGTGTTGCCTCCGATAGCCATGGCGCGCAGCTGGTCCTCGGTCCACTCGTCCATGTCGATGGACCGCACGAAGGACAGGTGCACGCCCAGCCGGCGGTGGTAGCCGCTGCAGTCCAGGCAGATGAGCACGCCATACGTGACCGTGGCCCAGGTCGGGTTGCGCTTGTTGCAGTCGAAGCAGCCCTTGTTGGCCGCCTGCGTGCGCAGCTTGTGGAACCAGGCGTCGCGCACCGCCGTGGGCACGTACACCGTCTTGCTCGTCGCCATCTTCGTCTTTGATCTCTAATCAGCAGTTTCAAGCAGCCGCCGCCATGCTTGCCACGTCGTTGCGCGCTTTTTCGACATTCTCGACAGTGTCGAAAACCCGGCTATTTCCGACACTTTGAAGTTGCAGTTGCCATAACAATTGCCGCGAAGAGGCAGCAGCAGCAGCAGCATGGCGCAGCCGCGGAAGACTGGCGTCCGCAAGGCTCGCCCGCTCATGACCATGGGCTCGCGCCAGGGGTTTGCGCTGCCTGCGCTCTATGACCAGCTGCAGCCCGTGCTATCGACGTCGCCCAGGTCGTATATGCTCGCAGGCGCGACCACTGCGATCGAGTCGCCTGCAGCAGCAAGCAGCATGACGCCCGTTCCGCCTTTGCGGTCGATATCTCCTTTGCCACCAGCGGCGCATCGATCGAAAGCGCGAGATCAGGGGTCGCCGCGTGTGATGCGCGCGCAGCAGCAGCAGCAGCCTCCGAGTCTCGCGGCGGCGCGCGTCGACGTTGATTTGTATCGATACCATCATGCCACCGAGCAGCGCATGGCCATTCGTCCCTTGTTCGAAGAGCGACATGAGGAGCGAGCCGCACGTGCAAGCCAGATGCTGCTGCAGGATCCGACCCATGACTTTGTGGACGATGATGCGGAGAAACGCGATGGCGAGAGTGATTGTTCCGAGTCGGAGGAGGAAGAGTTTACACGCATTGCGTTCGTGCCGCCCTTGCGATCAGTGGAATCGACAGACAGACATGAAGCAGACACTGATGATGGAGGTGAATTACCATTGGATACATCAGTAGTACTGCAAGAGCCTGACGTTCCAACCACAATCGAAGATCATAGAGACAGTCATGACGACCAAACGCATGCGGTTGGCATGATTGAAAACGAGAATATCGAGCCAAACACTGAAGTCCACCACAAGGATCCAAAGGACAAGAGCGATCCGAGTGAAGCTGATGAAGGACCAGGCGACCTGCTACCAAGTAGTTCGCTATTCGCCATCAAGCCACTTGACGAGTCGAATTACCATGAACCGTTTCTGCCGGTAGAAGCTCCGCCCTCGGTCGGCTGGCTCAAGCGTGCCGTTGATCAAAGCACACGCAATCGGTTGAAGCAGACCACCGAGCAACATCCAAACCAGGATAAATTGCTTCATCCAGCGCAAAACGTATTCTACAAGACTCTGTGGAAAGAGATGCGCTCTTTTGCAAGCTCCAACGTGCTGCTCACCGTATTACTGGGTTCCGATATGAGTGCGCATGTGGCAATTGAGGATCAAAACGACGCATCGTCTTCATGTGGGGGGAGGTTACACGCAAACTCGAACATCCCTATCACTGAAACGGATGTACAGGCTTCCAAGCACGCTCGTACGGATCTGTGCGTGTTCACTCCCAAATGGGCCGAATGGATCATTTCAAGGGTCAAACAAGACGACAACGGATCACTCTACCTTCAATTCGACGAGCATCATTTCACAGACAATCGTATCTGCTTCTCTCGTGTGATGGTCATTAATGGGGAAGATATCCACGTTCGGATGCTCTTGCTCGGAACGTCTGATCTGCTGGTACGTGCTCATCGAGTGGGCTCGGAAAAGGCCTACGAGATTGTTATCAGGGCCACTGAGCTCTTCCGAATTGCGGTACGCCTTGATGAAATATCAGCTGAGGAGCTGGAAGAAAGCAGTGGTGATCATCTACGCAGTCTTCTTCACGACCAAGATTTCCTGGCACAAGTTGTTCAGGAAGGCAAGATCCTCCAGCTTGTTATGCGCCTTGGTGTCAAGATCGGTGAAAACCAAACCCAGAGTGAATCATCAGCAAACATGAATGGATACGATGCCACGGCGCAAAGCAACAATGAGCAAATTGAATTGAAAGATCAAGCAGACGCCTGCATAAGCGGCAATCCTATCAACAACACGATTTCGTTTTTATCGCAAGCGTACACGGACTATGGGATTCTATCGGCGCTCCGCTGGTTTCAGCAGAAGAACGCGGTTGCGTCGTATGTCTATGATTGTGTGAATCAACCGCTGTCCTTGAACGTGGAAAATCAATTGAACAGAGAAGTTCAAGCGATGATCGAGACCGCCAAGCAAGCCAAGCTGATGGTAAACTGTGATTTGTGTTCTAACCGTATTATCTCAGCTAATGTGTGTGTGTTATCCTGTATAGGAAATGGCGAGTCTGTCCATCATCGATGACATGATCGCGAGTTTAATTGCGTACGAGTGTCGAATCGTGATCCATGATGCCAAGTTCTCTGGCGGGTATGACGATTTCTACGCCAGCAAACTGCAATCGACCTTCCGAATGAGTGTGCAGCGGAAATCCTACGAGCAGCAAAAGTACGTTCGAATGCGCGCTGCTCGGCTCGTACAAGCACTACAGCGCGGGATCATAACACGGAAACGATACAGCGAGATGCGCACTGAGCGTGAAAAGTATTTGTTTTACGGCTTTCGATCGAGTCTGCATCACAGCACTGGCGGCATGGAGGATCCCAGGTTAAGAGCGCAGGAGTTGGCAGCCGACACGAACCGAAGGCGACACAACTTCCTCATGCAAATCCTACACGGTTATGTCGCGGAGCACGGAATCTCCATCCCATTTCGTGTCTCGATTGATCTCGTGAAGCAACTGTTCAACGAGTATGGAGTCGTCGTTGGTTGCTCCACAAGATTTGGAGATGTTGTGGCTTCGTTCCTGGAAGAATCTGAGAGCGATCGGGGCGGTCTCTACACGAGTACTCAAATCAACGCAGCCATTCAAGTCGGTCTGCGTTCACAGTATGACGACACGTTTGGGTTGTCTTCAACTACACGTCGACTGGACACTGCAAGTGCTTCTCCGAAATTGGCTCTGGCCAATGACCCATCGAGTGACGATACGCCTCCTCGCTGGCTACTCAAGATCAGCCCCCAGTTCCAGCGCTCGAATCGCGATCGTCTGGCGGCTTTACGATTATCTCGACAAGCTGCTGGTCGCAAAGCAGCGCATCTAGTGGCTCGAGACTATCGCAGCCTTTTGAATGGCTCGTTTTCCCATTTTGAAAAGTGCCGGGCGGCATGGGAGACAGCGATTTCGGAGCAAATCGAGCAGCAAAGAACACTCGACTCGTTCACCACGAACGAACTTGTTCAGTACGCTCTGGATAAACTCATTGCATCCATAAAAGGTGAAGCTGTGCAATCGCTCATCCTAGCTGGTTGAATGGACTAACAATGGTTGTTTGATAGACTGGGGGATCGATCCAGAGCCTTTGTTTGAAGCCTTGAATCTATGTATGCTCAACCGTGAAGGGCGTGAAGTGCTCCGGCTCATTGAACTACGTTTCAACGAGTTCGCGGAAGGTGAGGGCGATCGATCCACATTTCATGGTAATCTACAATGCGTTCTCATCGGAATCCTGCACGTAGGCGTAAATCAAATGCACAACAAGAAGAACATTCTCCCGCTTCGAGAGGAAATCGCACAAGAGCTCGAGGATTTTGAGAAGCTGCTGGCGCTTCGCTGCCTGAATATCTCGCGCGACCACGTCGTGATCGTCCCGCCCAGCGAGATTCTCCATATTCTATTGAACGGACGGGTGGATGATGAGTATGTTCGCCATGCTTTGCCCTCGGTACTGCCGATCGCAAGCATTGGGGAGAAATACCAGCTTGCGCGCAAGATGATACTAGCCTACGCCAATCACTCGTACGGGGAAGCGCTCAACTGCATTTGCTGGAGCTGTCTTGATGTCGCAGAGAACGTGACTGTCGAGGCGGCCCAGTTGCTCGACAGGATCACTCGCCTGGGCGATGAGATTGAAGATCAGAAACTGGAAGACGCTGCTACGCTAGAGTCAGGCAATGGATACACTCCACAAGCTCGGCCCAGGCTGACAACGGTCGCAAGTCGCGCGTTGTACTTGCTCACGGGGCTCCAGGCTATGCGCTTCCTGCAGTTTCTCGCCAAGGTGGCCCATTTCAATCTCTCTATCCAGCGTCGCGTGCTCGCGCATCTCAAGCCCCACGCTGAGCAGCACGAGATGTATCGCCTTGCGTACGTGCTCTGCAGTCTCGATAGCTACGCGCTCGTGGCTCAGCTTTTCCAGGCATGCTTCACGCCCGAAGTGTTGTACACCATGGCACCATTTTGGTCTGCGTACGAGTCCGCCTTTGGGAGTGAACAGGCTCAACAGGCTCAGGAGGCCGCAATAGATCGATCGCCCACTGCTGCATTGCTGACACCAGATGGAGAGTCTGGATCAAGAGAGTGAACTGATAATCGGCCCCACACACTATTGGATTGCTGCTATTTTGTTTCTGTTGCGCCCCCAGCGCAATGCAAACGGCCGCCCCAGCAGCACACGCCAGACAACAAGTGAGTAGTGAATGCTTTCTTCTCTTTATATCTTATCGATTCCCATGCACAACGCGTCTCAATCTCTGCCATTCCGCAGCAGCCACAGTCAGTGTTTCCATCGATAAGCTATCAAGCGCAAAAGGGAGCTCACCTGCCCAAGCCATTGCGGTCGAACGAGCAGAGACGACGCCATTTTCAAACGCGCACGTCTGCCGGGCAATCGTAGCATGCAGCTGCTTGCGGAATGATTCGTGGGAGGCCCTATTCCTGCGATGCCAGGTGGCCGCGCGACTTCTTGATGAACTCGGGGATCTTAGGGCCGTCGTACTGGTCGGTGGGCAGGCCGAGCGATCGTCGGATCGGCACGACCACGAGCGGCAGCGCGACGGCGACGGCGCCGATGGCGCACGAGGCCACGACGACCGGCTCACGATCCGCGTAGAAGCGCAGGAACTTAGCGAAGGCCATGACAACAGACCAGGAAGACTCTCGAGACGACTGAATGGAGCGATACCGGCGGTCCTGCTCGGCCCCCTTCCTGCTCTGTCTAAAGCCGAGCCGGTTCAGCTGGCAAAACTGAACCGGACCGGTATCTGATGATCTGAGTCGGATATTTGATACTATGAAACGTGGGTCCCCTGTCAAACTTGATACGAATCTGGTCGACCCGCGTCCTTTCGTGAGCAGCTCCTGCAGCCGCAAGAGACCACTTGAGCTCTTGATCACTGGAAGACCAAGCCGAAAAGATGAACCAAGCCATGCTGCACAACCGCCGGCCGCCCAAGAAGAACGAGGCAGCGACCAAGAACCCGTTCCTGAGCGACGTGCGTATGCGCGAGATGGCCAAACAGATGGGTCTCTCGCCGCAGGACTTCGGACCGGAGGCCCAGGCAGTGTGGGGCATGCTGGACAACATGGCCGAGAACGACCCGGTCGCGTACACGTCCTTCATTGAGCAGCAGCTCAAGAACGGGCCTCCGTCTTCAGAGAAGGCGGAAGGCTCGGCAAGCGACCCGAATGAACCGCGATTCTTCACGCCGCAGCCAGGCTTCGTGGTCAAGTGCGCCATGTATCACACGGTCAAGCTGCAGCAGCAAGAAACCAAGCTCTTCCTCAATTGCTGTGGTCATGCGGCCGTGGATTGCCCCAAGAATCCGCACTCGGGCAAGGACGTGCCTGCCGACACACACGCTGTGCCCTTTACAAGCAACCTGCAGATTCCTCTTGCTGTGGGCACCTGCCGTGCAGTGCAGGACGCCCAAGCGATCGATGTGGTCTTCCATCCGTGGGTCATGGAGCGGTGTGAATGGGACGCCACGTTCAAGCGTGAGGTCATGAAGCTCGCCATCGAGTGGGTGGAGCAGGACGCCAAAGTGCAGCTGGTCTCGCGTGTGGGCAAGCTCATCAAGTCCCGCTACAAAGGCGGTCTCGTCCTTGAGAACAAGACAATTCGCGCCGCAGCGTTCCGAATTGATCCCGACCAAAGCCAAGCAAAGCACAAGCCGGATCCGTTAGCCACCCCCAGTGATCTGCTGAAACAGTTGAGTCAGGAACGCGAAAGCGTGAGCGAACACGTGTCCGTGGACGTTAGTCTGGCGACTAAACCAGCAGTCACGTCCATAGCAAAGGAATCCCAACAAGCAGCACCGACAAAGAAGCTGATTGAAGTCATCGAGCCCCAAAAGTCAACCAGTCAGATTGAATTCTCAGGGAAGACAACGACATCCGTGGCGTCGCCTGACGCGTCGAATTCATCAACGACGACGAAGAAGAAAGCAGCTGCAGGTGGCGCTGTCAAGCGCGGGTTCCTGAATTCAGCCAAGACGCAGCTGTACCCAACAGGCTCAACGGAAGGCCACGCTCCGTCGGCCTACGTGAAACTACTGGATCGCAGCAAGGTCGTGGACTTGAGCGAGGTGGAGCAAAAGAAGCAAGAGCACGCCAAGATACAGGAGGCACACAAGCAAGCACTGTCGTTCTTTGAGGACTCGGCCACGCAGCAGCCTGCAGGCGATGAGCTCGACCATGGCGACTTTGAGTTCGAACAGCTCTGCATGGATGCGGATCCGGACCTGCTGCCGCGAAAGAATGAGGAGCGAAACGCTGTGGATGAGCTGCTGGGGCAAGCGCTGAGCAATCTGCCGTCGTTCTTGTCATCATAGACAAGCAATGAACGTAATAGGGGACAAGGATATAAAAACCCTGGCAATTGTGAGTCGATTCATTTCCCATATACTGTCGTGTGTCTGGCTGCTCAGGTCTGTATCTGAGCGCGTACATCCGGCTGCACGATGTTGTGCATCCGCTGATAGCTCATCATGATGAACACATTGAGCAGACGTAGACTCGAGGCCGTCGACGGGAATTTCTCCAGCCGCTTGAGCAGTATCACCGTGTTGTACTTGACACTGATGGACGAGTGGAAAATGCCCTGCGCGACAGACTGGAGTCCGCCACGGAGCAGCGGCAAGTAGCTGAGGAACTCCTGCAGTTCTTCTTCCGTGTGCAGCAGCTGCACAAAGTCCGTGTACATGCGCTCGACCTGGACATCGTCCAGCATGATCAAGCCTCCTTGTAGACTTCGCAGGTACTTCTTCAGGTCCACGCCGGTCTTCTCTACGTAAACCACACACACAAATCCCCGTCATTGGTTAAGGAGACCACTTGGGGGCATATACAGGTTGTCACGAAAGCAGGCAAATGGAGCTGGAGGAGGATATGTTAAACGCCGCACTGGCAAACGCAGTGCGTTTGCGAGCCTCGGTGAAGAACTTGTAGTTGTCGGTCCGCGCCCAACGCGTGATGCGCTTGTTGTTGATCGCAATGCGCTTCACTTGCGTGTCCGTATCCAGGTAGTTGGTCTCGCCCGCAGCGATATCGACCACGTTCTGCCCAGTTACCCATTGTTTTGTCAGCAACCTGCGAGCCTTTTGCGGCTGCCACAGAGCAGCCATACCTGACGCGTGTACTCTTCAAACTTGCAGCGCACCCATTCTTCGTCGTATCCTGCGTGTACGCCGTCCAGTACCTACGCCGCAAGACAACATGAGTCTCTCCATCGTGCGCGTGACAATAGGTTCGCTCGCACCTCGAGCACAAAGTTGCGGTCGATGGCTTCGTACTCGTCCTTCTCGGCCGGTGCCGAGAGCAAGATCTCGCCCGTGGAGATATCGCACAGCACGTCCCACCACTCGCGCTTGGTCTTGAACATGGGGTTGGTCACGCCCGCGATGTAGCCCGGGGTCGATAGAAAGCCCAAGTCGGTCAGATTCGCGTATCTGGCATACAAGCGTTAGTACCAGCTCCATTGAGCCATGCATGCAATACAGCAAGACAGACTCACGGGAACTGGCGGTGGATGAGCCCGGACAGCGGAGGGCACACGAGCGAGCTCGTGGCCAGTACGTAGTTGCAGATCTCGCCGGCCGGCTGGTTGTAGCCCAGCACGATCACGCGCAGGCCCGTGAGCACGGCATTGTAGATGGTCATGGTCTGCTCGCCAAACTTTAGCAGCAGCTTGGTCAGCAGGCCGTCGTCGTGTTGGTCGTCCGTGCTGCACATGCGGAACTTGAGCGGGATGCTCTGCAGCTGCCACTGCGCGCTGGTGTGGAAGTACATGGACGGCTCAGCGTCGCTCGAGAGCGCGCGGAAGCCGCCATCGCTGTTGGTGACTGTGCGCTTGAGCAGGCGCCGCTCCATGTCTGTGAGTCTGCGCACGCCGCTGGTGTCCACGTCGTTGATGACCTGGAACAGCTCTTCCAGCACGATCTTGGGGTCCGTGTCGCTCGCGGCGGCCGCCAGCTTGGTCACAGCCACGTCCAGCACCTGCTTGAGCGCGAAGATGTGCTTGTGCGGCGAGCAGACCGCCACGGCGTTCACTTTGGCGCCGCGTCGAGCGGTCGTGTCATGGGTCGTACGCACGACGCTGAGGCAGTACAGGAACTGCTTGAGCGGGTCCAGAGGCTTCTTCTCCTGGCCTTCCTCCTCTTGGCCTCCGTCGTCGGCAGCTTCTCCGCCGTCACCAGGCTTGGCTGGCTCTGCCTCGGCGGCCAGCGGCGCGTGCTTGAGCCGGTTGAGGAAGAAGATCGTAAAGTCCTCGTGGCGGTTGTGCACGCCCTCGGGCAGCATCACGTCCGCAAAGAACTCGGGCGAGTAGTGCGGGATGGCCCTGGGGAAGCTGGCCCGCAGCGTGCTGCCCTTGTCAATGTCGAACTCTGCATACAGCACCAGCTCGGCCATGCGCGATGATGATGCCGACGCCGCTGGTGTCGGTGTCTCCATGGCGCCGCCCGTCTCTTCCATGTGCTCGCTCCGACTGAAGAGTGACTGATACCGGTGATGTCGCGCGAAGGTACCGGAACGTTCTTGTGGGATGTGCCCCCAGTGCTGGGCGGAGGTTGACCCGAGCGAGTGGCACATAACATCATCCTCAAGCATGGCGCTGGAGCCGCAGCTGGACCACGTGCGCGCGCTGCGCGCGCTGCCCGAGAACGCGGACAAGAACCTCGTGCCCGTGTACCTGGAGGCCGTGGCCGACCTGGACACGCCCGTGAGTGTGCTGCTCAAGCTGCGCGTGGGCAACACGCACTCGTTCCTGTTCGAGTCGGTCTCGCCGGGCGAGAAGATCGCGCGCTACTCGTTCATCGGCAGCGGGCCGCTCAAGGTGATCGCCACGGGCGCCGGCCATGCGGTCACGGGCGACCCGTTGACCAATCTGGAGCAGGAGATGCAGGCGTTCCGCGTCATCCACCTGCCGGAGCTCAACGTGCCCATGACGGGCGGCGCCGTGGGCTACTGCAGCTTCGACGCCATCCGCCACTTTGAGCCCAAGATCGCGCCCTACATCGACGCGCAGACCGACGTGCTGCAGATCCCCGAGAGTATCTACATGCTGTTCGACACGGTCGTGGTGTTCGACCACGTGTTCCACTCGCTGCGCATCGTGTCGCACTGCCGCCTGGACACGGACGACCTCGCGGCGGCCTACGAGACGGCGCGCGCCAAGTGCCTGCAGGTGCGCGACAAGCTGGAGGCCCCGCTGCAGCGCAGCTCGGGCGGCTCGCACCACGCGACCAAGGTTTCGGCCCAGCCCATGGACCTCGAGAGCTGCTCGAACGTGGGCCAGGCCGGGTACATGGGCTTTGTGGACAAGCTCAAGGAGCACATCGTGGACGGCGACATCTTCCAGGCCGTTCCCTCGCAGCGGTTGGCTGTGGACCTGCCGCCCAAGGTCTCGGCGCTGGACCTGTACCGCCAGATGCGCGCCATCAACCCGTCGCCCTACATGTTCTACCTCGAGTTTGGCGACGCGTTCAACGTGGTCGGCGCGTCGCCCGAGATGCTGGTCAAGGTGGACCACGAGCGCATCGTGGAGACCCACCCGATCGCCGGCACGCGCCACCGTGGCAAGGACGACGCTGAGGACGCCGCGCTGGCCGCCGATCTGCTGGCCGACGAGAAGGAGCGCGCTGAGCACATCATGCTGGTGGACCTGGGCCGCAACGACGTGGGGCGCGTGGCCACACCGGGCACGGTGCGCGTGGACGCGCTCATGCAGATCGAGAAGTACTCGCACGTGATGCACATCGTGTCGGTGGTCAAGGGCCAGCTGCGCGCGGACAAGACCGTGTACGACGCCTACCGCGCCATGTTCCCGGCCGGCACGCTCTCGGGCGCGCCCAAGGTGCGCGCCATGGAGCTCATCTGCTCGCTGGAGAAGGAGCGCCGCGGCGTGTACTCGGGCTCGGTCGGGTACTTTAGCTTCACGGGCGTGCTGGACACGGCCATCGCGATCCGCACGATCGTGGTCAAGGACCGCAAGGTCTACGCCCAGGCCGGCGGCGGCATCGTGTACGACTCGGACCCGTACGCCGAGTACATGGAGACCGTGAACAAGCTCGGCTCGGCCGTGCGCACCATTGAGAAGTGCATGTCCAGTGCCCAATAAAAGCCCATAGCCGCCATATCCATCCATACAATACTCACAGTCGCAGTTTGCAAAGCACCTCCCGCTTGGCTTGAGCTCTGTAGTGTTGATGTCCAGTTCAGACGCGCCGTACTGGAGCTGGAACGCCTTCCTCACGCTTCTTGACTGAATTCCTTCACAAGCAGGCATACTTCAGTCATAGCGTGGTGCAGCCGCCCCGGAGACAACGGCCTATGGCCGGAGAGACGCGGACGATGGGCGAGCAACAGAGAGCACGGAGTGTGTGCAAAGGCAGGTTTCCAGCGACAGATATCATTATGTCCGGGGCAGAAATGGATGAACAACTTGTTGTCCACGCCATTGAACCAGAGCGCATGTGTATGACCCACTCTCACCCATTGCTTGCAAGCGGCTCGCTCAGACTTGCTGTGTACGTCACGCTAGAGTGCGATGCTGCTGCTTTAGCAGATCCCTGATCGTTGAGTCTGCGGCTGAGTCATTAGAGCAAATGAGTCAAGAGATCTATCTACAACCCAGCGTCGGGAATCAAATAGATAGTTGATTAGTTAGTTGCAGGCAGCCGCGTGGCTGCTGGATATGCAGAATGAAAGAGTTGGAGTGCTGTGGCGGCTGCACAGTGTCAGTCTTAGAGCCCCGTAGCCACGAAGAGCTTGGTCTTCTCCACGGCGATGCCGATCTTGGAGTCGGTCGTGATGAGCATCGAGCCGTCGGCCGAGTACATGTACTCGGACGACGAGGTCGACGACATGTTGGCGGCCACCACGTCGCCCATGGTCGTGGCGTAGTAGACGCTGCCGATGGTCATGTCACCGTCCATACTTTCGACCTTGGCCTTGCCGCTGACTGCGATCTCCACCTTGCTCTTGCCGTTGTACGAGCGGATGACGCCGACCGGAGGGCCAAAGGACTCGACAAGGCTGAAGCGCTGGTGTGCCGTTGTACCACGCAGACCCATGTAGGCCGTGGCCACGCCATCGGCCGAGACCGGGATCATGTCGAGCGTCACGGCCTTGTCGGCGCCGCTAGAGTACACCAGCGTGAAATTGGAAGCAGCGATCGGCAGCACGGGCGTCATGTCCTTGAACGTGAGCGTGCTGGTGGAGAAGTGCAGGATCTTGACGCTCAACTTGCCGGCGGCCGACGGGTTGAGGAAGCCCACGGCCAGGCGGTCGAAGCTCAGCACGCGCAGCGTGGGCTTGGGCGAGAAGCCGTAGGAGGCCGAGCCGAACTCGAAATCGCCCATGACATCGCTGAACACGTAGTTGGTGCGGATGCTGGCCTCGCCGGAGCTGCTGGAGATCGAGACCGTCACGACCGTGAGCGCGTTGTTGTTGGCGTTGTCGTAGAACGCGATGGCCAGCACCGAGTCCGAGATCATGACCGAGTCCATGAGCAGATGCGGCATGAACTTGGTGGTGCACACGCCGTCCGAGAAGTCGGACACCGTGGTGTTGGAGGTGAAGTACGTGGCCATGGTCACGCACAGGCCGGTGTTGTTGACCATCAACGTCGTGTTGGAGGTCGACGAGTAGTACGGGATGATGAACGTGTTGCTGAGCGATGGGATGGCCACGGGAGCGCCAAAGTTAGTGTAGAACTGGTTGGCGTTGGTCGGTCCAAACGCCGGCGTGTTGGTGGAGTACGTGATGGCACCGGCGCTGGAGACCGTGCCCACCTTGACCCGCTGCGAGTATCCGCTCGAGACGTACTGGTCGTAGTACGCAGCCACGAAGGCCGTGCTGCTGAGCCGACCCAAGAAGTTGGCGGACGAGTACGTCGTGAGGTTCACGCGTTGAGCCGTCAACAGCGTCACACTCGTGCCCGAGATCATCGCCGGGGTCATGTACGAGTAGTAGTACGGGTACGCCGTGCTGGCCGTGAGTACGACTGCGAGCGTGTCCGAGAGCGTGGCGATGCCGCGCATGTTGAGCGACGAGACCACGTTGGTCGAGTTGATGGTGTTGACGCTCAAGGTCTTGCCCGAGCTGCTGTAGGTGAACGTGGAGAGAACGCTCTCGACAGTGGTGCCTGTCGTGCGGCGGTAGCTGATCAGGTTGGTCATGTAGTAGCTTGAAGATGTGCCCAGCGGCGCCATGTTGATATAGTCGTACGAGGTCGCGTCCGTCAGCGTGAGCGTGCTCAGGTAGGCGGTCGTTCCGGCACCGTTGCGCAGCGAGCTGTCGCTGGACAGACTCACGACATCGCCTTTCGCTGGACTTGTGTTGGGCGTGGCCACGAAGTTCGAGAACGAGAAGCGGGTCGTGGGGCTCGGACTGGTCTGGAAGTGCAGAACGAACAGCGCGATGACGCAGGCAGCGCAGCCGGCCAGTACGAGAGCTCCGACGCCTACGAGCAGCTTCATGCCCATGCCCATGCCGCCCGCAGACGCTCTCGAGGACGCGGAAGTCGTCTTCAAGGACTTGACTGGCGTCGCAGCATACTCGACCTTGGTGGGACCGGGATTCGTATCCAGTTCGATCGCGATCGCGTCGACCGGTTTGTCGGAGCCTTCGGTGGAAGTCATCGCCGTCTCTTGATGCCCTTGCGAGATGAGGAATGAGTGGGAGTTGGCGGAGTTCTGGTGGTGCCTGTGAAGCCGAAATTCGGATCAAACGCTTAGATTAGTCTGGAGCTGCGACAGAGGCCAAGCGCTTGGCTTGTTCCGTTTCGCTGAGGGGAGGGAGCGCGTACGTTTCTTGTATTCTTCTGGTGGTTTTGATCGCAGTTGCATTCGTGTCCACGCCACAAACAGCTCAGCCAACGTGCTTGGCGTTGTAGCACATCTATACTTACTTGCACGATCCCATGCGGATGGCGGAGATCGCGTGTGCAAATAGCAAAAAGCGAAAATATCTTCCGTTTCTTATCGCCCTGCGACCAAATCGGGGGACGCGCCCATAAGCCACTGCGTGCGTCGGTCAATTGGAAGCCTCGGCTCGGCGCCAGGATCTGCTGCCATGGCCTCGTTGGGAGTTCACACTGATGGGCCTGTACTTCGTATGTGTGAAGACGACTGTGTATCAGTAGTTGTCAAAATAGACCAGCATGTCCTCCGTGGTTCTGGCCAGTCTTGGCCATCCGTGGCAGTTGGAGTTTGATTAGAGTAATTCCGAAACAACCGCTAATAAGCTCAGTAAATAGAGCGACGTTTGGCCACACTCGATTGTCTCGCTCCTGTTCCTGCGTCTGGCTGGCTGGATGCATGAACCACATCGTCCATGGAGATGCACCAGCAAACACAGATCATGAGCAGCAAGGCTGGGCTCTGAACACGTCTTGGAGCTTCAACACGGTGCTTGCAAGTGTAGCGAAAGACGTCCACGCGTTGCACCATGTGCTGGAGCGACTCACCACGGAGGATCTGCAGGTGCTGGGCAGCTTCCCATCGCAGCCGCATGCTCTCATCTACGCGATCGTTGCCTGCACGCACTGTTTGCTGCTCTCATGCTCTGCCAAGCATGACAACGCGCCCTTACAGCTTCTCCCCTGGTCGCTGCTGCGATTGGAGCTGCTCACCCAGCCAAACCAAGTGTTGGCCAAGATCTTGAAGCGCATGCATCAGATGCAGTTCGCCCGCAAGCAGAAGAAACCCCTTGTAGGCTCTCAAATCCGCTTTGTGATTCGCCAGCTTGAGCCATTCCATCGCCAAGCAGCCGTCCACAACAACACGATTGAAAGCACAAGCAGTGGGGGTGATTGGATCAGCAGGACTGGAGGATTCCCATCGATCTTGACCATGTACACTCGAATAAGCACCATCGGCGCGACGCTGGCTGCGTGGGTGTACTTGAGTCTTCACTACGCAACTGCATCGCCTTCGCCTCGCCAGATGATGCAACCATCCATGGGTCAGCCCCTGGCTCCAATAGTGCGTTCCATTCAAGCCGCAGCGCTGGCTTCCAGAGAGACCAGGCAGAGCGTTCGCCGGGGCATGAAGATCGGAAGCCATTACTTCTTCTTCCAGGCAAACCACCATGAAGACGAATCATCAAAGCCCACCTACAATGTCTTCCGTATCGATGTGGTCAGTAGACACGGCAGTCGCCCCATGTCCTCCGCCTGGCTTCCGTATTGGAAACCGTTTTGTGCGATCTCTGGCTTGAGCGAGTCCGTGGATCTGTCCAGACTGCCTTTGGAGGCGTTCAAGGCGCTTGCGTTGCAATTGGCATTCCATGACGACGGCTTCAACGCTCTGCCTCCCTACTCGCCGTCCAAGCTTTCGATAGAGCGTCGGCCCATTAGCTTACAAACTGTGGCTCCTTTGGTGATGAAATGCGCGATTGTGGCGCCTGTGACCAAGACAGAGCGACTGGAGCTACTGGGCATCGGCAGTATTGTAGTTTGCGATAAAACCACGTTGCTGGAGCTTCGAAGTCGACTCGAAATGGTCGGATTGGCGAAAGACACGGCAGCCAAAGGGAATCGCAATACGTCGATGGGCTTCCTCTATCGCGGGGCACTGCTGGCTCCATCATCCGAAAGGTTCATCCCTGCTGCCACTTTGATGCCGTTCGCTTTGATCTGCGTTGTATCAAACAAAGAAACCCCAGCAAAGCCGTATCGGAAACTAGCGTCTCTGGCCTGGAACTTCCACAGAGAGGTGACGCAGAGCCTTGGCAATGCAGGCCTTCCCGACCATATTCCAGCGGTGGACTCTTCTCCCACAGCTGGACTGCCTCAGATCACGATGTATCCGCTGGATCAAGCTGTGGATTCAAAGACGGCTGTTCTTGTCGCTGGCTTCTTCGTCAACTGGACGGCGTTCGAGCGCTTCCAGCAACTGCAGGATTCGTCGATAGTCCTTCAGCTGAAACCTGCCCCTGCCAAGAAGATCAAGCCCAAAGTGGAGGAGACACCGATTGAAGATGTGCCGGACAACAAAGCTTCTGCATTTCCTCACAGAGTGCGTATCGCTCTGCTTGCTCCCATGCCATGAAATTGTGTCTGATCATTAACTCGTTCTCCAAGGTGTTCAACCCGCAAACGGAGTATCTGCAGCCGCTGTACGCGAGTGCCACAGTCCAAGATCCGTCTTCTGCAGTTGTCACGACCGTGTTTCCTGACGCTGTGAAACACGCTCTGCTCTCTGCTCTGGAATCAGGTGCGAGACCACCGCGTTTGGTACTGCAGGATGAGCGCAATGTCATCCATCTGCTGCGAGTGAGTCAAGGCGAATCGACCAATCAGGACACCGAGAGGTCGTTGAAGCTATCGATCGAGTTCCAGCGCGATGCGTCATGTTCCGTGGCCAGCCTTGCTTCCCTGAAAGATGCCTACATGTGGCAGATACGGCCGATCAAGTCAGTCAATAACGGAGACCAACCACTGCCTCCTCACTGGCTGCGAGACGTTCATCGCTTCGTGGTGCATCCGAACTTGGACTTTATGTCGCTGAAATCGTCACTGGTGTATTTCCGCGTGCGCGTAGCGTACAGTCAGCTGGAGTCCGCAGTGGAGGCCAGCTTCTGGAGCAAGACAACCGACTGGAGCCCTTATGTTCGAGCGATCGACGTGCGCGAGACTGTGCTACGCCAAAAGTACGACGCAATGTGCCTCTCGCACCCGCCGTCGTTTGCGATCGACAGCGTAAAGTTCAGCAAGTTCCTTCGGGAATGCGATATCCAACCAGCGCATTTGAGCATCGGCGATGTGGCCTTCCTGTTTGCTAGTAATATGGCGCCTGGTTCGCACTACGAGATGGTCTTTGACGGGTTCCTAGCT
>JAADVF010000689.1:0-15507 GCA_023334555.1 Elongisporangium undulatum | reverse complement strand
GGTGAGACCTCGGGCCACGCGGGTGTACACTTGGACGCCCATGCCAAAGTGAGCAGACCAAAACCCAGATGAACCCAAACGCACGCATTCACTTTCTCAAAGTGATGGATTGAGGTGAGACCTCGGGCCACGCGGGTGTGCACTTGGACGCCCATGCCAAAGTGAGCAGAGCAAAATCCAACATCGACAGACATTCACTTGAATGAGGGAATACGTGTATGGAGCAGCGCAACACGTCTTCGTGAACGTGGTTCACACGCTTTGTCTGTCCATCGGTTTGAAGATGGTCTGCTGTGGGCATCCGTAGACGCGTTTCATGAAGCCGGAAGGATTATATTCATAAGCGCGTGGTGAATCTCGTTCGGCATGCCGTGAAGACGGAAGACTGTGTCGATGAAGACGCGAGCAGATCTTCCAGCAGTGATCGACGCGGGAACTGCAGCAAGATGGATCATCTTACTGAATCAATCGAAGAAGACAAGGATACCCGTACGCTTGCGCGTACCAGCTGGGAGGCCGAAGATAAAGTCCATGGAGATGGACTTCTAACAATCCGCAGGCACTGGAAGTGACTGGAGCGGAGCATTTGATGAGGTTGTAGGCTTAACGTGCTGGCAAACCTCGCACGCACGGATGTACTTGCGGACCCACTTGTACTGGTTGGACCAATGGAAGCCCCGGGAGAGGAGGTTGACAAACGTCTTCTCCCACAAAGATGACCGTTCATCGGAGAGTCATGGTACTCGAAGATGATCCGGAACTTGAGGTCCTGATCGTTCGGGACGACGAACCGGAGAGAGTCGTCGTTGTCAGTACGATACATCAGAGCGCCATCGCGCACTGTGTATCTGTGTATCTGTGATAAGGGCACGAAGATGCGGTGGCAGCGCATGCTTGGCTGACACCGAGGGATCGCAGAGGTACTTGAGGAGGTCCTTAACATCCTTGTCGGAGTCGTAGGAAAGCTTGATATCGTCAATCAAACTGGAAGTCGGTACGCTGCAATGTGAAGAAGGCAGCGCATTCAGCGATGCTTGGCTGGGTGCCTCGTAATCAGGCCGCCGCGATAGCGCGTCGGCGATAACATTGAGGTGACCTGGTTTGTACTCAACCCGGATTTTGTACTCAGCGAAAAAGGAGAGCCATCTGGCCATCCTCTGCGAGATGTGGGGAGAATTCAACGCAGTGCGCAACGACGCGTGGTCTGTGTAGACCACGAAGGATCAGTCTCCAAGGAAGTATATCCGGAATTTTGCCAAGGCGTACTTCATGGCAAGCAACCCCTTGTCATGGACAGTATAGTTCCTTTCCGCCGGCTTGAGCTGTCGGGACTGATAACAGATGACCCGCTCGTGGCCATCGGAGCGTGCTGCATGCGAGCGCAGCCAAATGCAAAGTCGCTTGCATCACAAACCACATGAAATGGTCTGTCGTGATCTGCGATTGCGAGCACCGGGGCTTCAGTCAAGCTGAGCTTGATGGTTCTAAACTGGTCTGACAGTTGTTCGACCATACCCACTCAGCGTCCTTCTTCAGCAGCTGTGACAGCGGCCAACAGAGACCTGCATAGGTGCTTGAGTACTTATGCAAGTATGTGGCAAGGCCAAGGAACTATCGCAGGTCCTTCACAGAGTGGGGCACAGGCTAATCCACAAGTGCCATGATCTTTTGGGTATCTGGACGTACGCCTTCCTTGCCGACAAAGCATCCGAGAACGAGGTTTTCTGATGCTCCGAATATGCGTTTCTTGAGATGTGCAAATAGCTTGTGCTTTCGCCTCAAAGCTAACACCTGATCCAAGTGAATTCGGTGCATCTCTATATCAGTCTTGCCGCCCTGGGCACGACTGTGAATAAAGACGTCGTCGAAGTAACTCGGTGCAAATTCACGAACCGATCGGAGCAGATGTGTGACACACCTGTTGAAGGTGGCCGGAGCATTCATCAAGCCCTGGGGCATCACTAGCCATTCCCACAGCATGTGACTGGGGGTACTGACGGCCGTAAAGGGCACATCCTTTTTGTAGGTAGAAACCATCTCTTAGATCAACAGCACTAAAAATGCTGCTGCCGCTCATGCCATCTATGATGACATCCTTCCTTGGGATCGGCGACTGTGCAGGCACCGTGGCGGCATTCAACTTGTTGAACGCATGGATGATGCGCCATCCTCCGGTGGTCTTCTTCACACAAAATGTGGGACTGCTGTGAGGCAAAGTGGACTCTCGAACGTGTCCAGCACTCTGGCCCTCAGCGAAGAATTCATCGATCGCTGCGACTTGGTCTCGGGGCAATGGCCATTGTCTCGTCACGCAGTACTTGGTTTCAGGCACGATATCGATCTCATGCTGAGTGCCTTTATCCTTAGGCAGCTCTCACGGAACTTCTTGAGAGAGTATGTCTTCAAAACGTCGTAGAAGGGCGAGTCTCTGAGAACCTCCCAACCCTGCGCTTCGTAGCGCTCCTTTCGCGTCTGTTCCTCTTCAGGCGCGATTTCAGTGGAGAAGAGATGATCCCTCCATCGTGGCCTTCATCGATACGACCTCATCGTCGTTCATGATGATGCAGACTTGACCAATGGCTTCATCACGGAGCTCACAAAAGAATCGGTCATAGCAAATGACCGGAAGCGCGATAATCTCAGAGGCTGTGTTCGGACGTGATTCAAGGTCAAGAGATCGGGTAGCTACTCCAATCTCTGTCTGCATCAGGAGATTCACAGTCTCGATGCGCGACGCTTCGTGTTTCTCTTCGTCAACGTAGATGTCGTTGCTCTTCTCTTGCGTTCGCGGCTCATCCAGTACGCGCGTATTTTCGTCGACGCTCGCAGCACTCAACTACTCGTCTTGTTACGCATGCACGACTTCTTATGCGCATGCTTCTCTTCGTCTTCACCAGGCATTTCATGTGCGGGTGACTTCGCGCAGGCCTACTCGGGCGGCGCGGCATCTTCAACTTGATGTTGTGACTCAACACGGTAATCCTCGATCGCAGGCGCAACTGCACGCGAGAGCTTCTTCTTCTTCTTAGACCGACGCTTCGTAGCGACAGTCGTCTTCGCGGACGCGGGCTGATAGAGCTCTCGCTCTCAGTCGCCACGAGCACATCTTGATCCGATCTCGATATGATCGGACGTGGTTCTTCTCTGGCCTCCTCTTGAGGCGGCCCAAGCTTGGCAGATCTACCTTTCCAGTAGATCTGTGGCGTGTACGTCACGAACCATGGCATCCCAAAGATGACATCAAACTTGTCATCGAGTGCGAGGATTTGGATATCGTCTTCGCACTCAAATTCTTCGTAGCTGAAGCAGATCCTCGCAATCCGTTTGGGAACAGTTACGACAGTGCCTGTTGCCAGCCGAACGGTCAGCATGGTGGCAGGAATTGGCACCTCTTCGAAGGACATTTTCTCTAGACTTTGAGCCTGCACGAAGTTGTTCGAAGCACCAGAGTCGAACATTGCACGCAGAGGCTGTCGCTGCTTCTGAGTACATACATCCAGAGTGATGAGGGGTTCACCACTCAGCGTAGAATGACAGGAGACTGAGCTCATGCCAGGGGCGGCTGCAAACATGTGGCTCACGTGTTTACATGCTGCGTTCCCGCCAGTACGACGCCCCGCGCCTACTGACGATTCGCGTTTTTTGGTCCTCGGCCGCGCCCACGGACATTAGATCCGGAGCGGGCGGGACTGTCTCTTGGCACTGATCTTGGGGCTAGACATTCGTGCGCATGATGGCCTTGCTCACGACAACGGTGGCACCCAGGTGGATCACGACGTGAAGTAGATGACTGCACGTACGAGAGGTCCATCAGCTCGCTACAGTCTCTTCGTGAGAAGTGATAGAAGCGCTGTGGCGCTGAGTGCGAATGCAGTCGGGCTTGCTTCAGACTGAAATCCTCTTGAACCGCAAGGGCGATTGCGTCTTCGAGTATGCGTGGGTACTCTCGAAACAAGTACGTTTTGACCTGGCCATCATTAAGCCCAGTCATGAAGGTGACGACTTGCGTTTCTTGTGCCAGAGGCTCTGCCACGATGCTTGACACGAGGTATCAAGCGCACTGGGCGTACGAGTGGATATTTCGCTTCCCTTGGCGGAGAGCTAGGAACTCAGCTCTGGCCCTGAACGGGGACTTCGGCGGCTCGAATGCGAGACTGAGGTCATGCTTGAACTCCTCGTAGGACGCAAAACATTACGGGTCAGCAAGCTTGCGTCCGTAGGCCCAGGTCCGGGCTCGACCACCGAGCACGGACATCGCGAAGGACATTTGGAGGGACGGGTCGACGATGTTGCGGGCCGTGATTGCGATGTCTAGCTCCGCGGGCCATAGGAGCAGAGGTTCGCCTTTTCCCTCGAAGGCGCTGACGGCGAGCTTGAGCGTCTCGATGCGTGGGGTCGGAGCGGGCCTCGATTCAGTCGCGCTCTCAGTTCTCGGAGCCGCGTGCGCTCCTCCTCGAGTAGGAACGAACGGGCCGTGGCCTGTTCCGCGTCCTCGCTGAGATGGGCCAGCATAACGATGACAGCGGCGTCACGTATACCTGACCAATGCGACGAAAGGCTTCCCACTCATCATCGCGCAGGTGGGGATAAAACTCACGGGAGCCGGGAGTTGCCACACTTGATGCCTCCATCGTAAGATGTAGGATTATTGATCTAACCGGTCGTGGGACGGACTGCGAAGTGCTACCAGGTGTAACGGGAACAGAGATACTGGACACACACTGTAGAGCTGAGGAAGCGATACAGCAGAGCTTTTAACAGTGAGTTGGGAGCTGCGGATTTAGATGCAAAATAGAAGTGATTGCTTTATAAATTCTGAGAGCCAACCGCTCTCAGTCTCTCTCATGACTGGCTGTCAAGAGTCAATTTATATCCAATAATGTGTGAACATGAAACGTATGTGTGCACAACACAGGTCTAGGACGCAAAGTCCTAGCCTAGGCAGAGTCCATTTGTGAACGGGCCAAAACCCGTTACATCATGTCTGTTCATGTTGGGATCAATGGACTCACTCCTCGGCTCAATTTCGATACTTAGAAGGGCCGCTCTTGCTAGTGCATCGACTCAGTCCGCAGGAGGCTTGGCATGCTCTCGAAGCGCCATCCTCCTCGGTTCTTATCCGCGCCTAAATTAGAATTCCATTTAAGTGGTACACTCTATATTAAGAATCTTCATTTGGTATTTACATAAACACACACCGTCTTTCGACACGATACAGATTGGTAATGACTTGTAAAAGATTTTCCCTTGTCGTAGGTTTAGGGATTCGAAGCAAGCTAACTTCATTTTACTATGGGGTAGTGTGGATATCCAGGATGTTGTGCGAATATCAACTCCCCTCGGTCGGGTCCATCCAAATTATACCATGAATCTGTCTGTTGTATGGTGGTAACGTTTTAGCACGTGTACCATTCCCGTGTTCGACTCAACTGGGACATGGCGACTACGCCGATATCGTAAACAACCACCAAGCATCGTGGTGCGTAAGCTGCAACAATCATTTGCTCAAGATCCACCTCGGGCGTCATCATGAGCAATGATTGTGGCCCCACGGGATCCACCCAATTTGAAGACCGCTTGCTACCGTACGTTGCAGTTCTGTTTTTGCCCATTCCTGGTACAGTGTTTACATGTATTAGTCTGCCTACATTCACAAATAGTCTGTGCGTCTTCCCGCGTATTGTCTTGTCGTGACTATGAATCACCCATCATCACTGTCGCAGAAGGCCCAAGCAGATGCGCTCAATTACTCTGGGCGATGCAAAGACGACCGCCCTCCGGACCGTAATCAGTCACCGCAGCGACGCGCGCTGCACAGTCACAGAAACAAGAGAGAAGCATGGCCCGCGATGCTGCGCCGAGCGCCTCGGAGCGTCTACTGCGCACGCTGCTGCCCGCCGTCTGCACGCCCTCGCTGTCCAGCGGGCTCTACGGCCGCCCCGTACTGCCGCGACTAGAGCCGCTGGACCGCGCGACCGCCATAGCCTCGTCACGTCTCCAGCGGAGCTCCTCCAGCGAGACCGTGCAGTCGCCTCCGCTGAGCGCGCAGCCAGTCAAGCGCCCTCGACGCGAAGTGTGGGAAGACGACGACGAGGTCGAGCGCAAGCGCCGCCATTCGTCCGCGTGCCGCAAACCCACATATCTAGCGCGCAAGGTACGTGAACAGATCCCGAACGTTCGTTACTTCGGACGGAGGGGAGAACGCGCTGGTTGACAAGAATGCGGCGTTGGTTGCGTAGGAGGAGCGAGACGAACTGCTGCGCCAGATCAGCGATCTGCAGGCCCACGTGGATCTGCTGCAGCAGCACCCGGAGATCCTGGCCTGGAAGCAGAGCGCCAGCTCGCTGTCCCCGCCCGAACGCGCGAACCAGATCCTGCGCGAAGCCGTGCGCAGCCATCAGTACTCGGTCGTGCGAGCGCACTCTGTGCTCACCAGCATCAAGGTGAGCGTTGCCGTACTAGCACAGCCGTCGTAGTGGCTGGCTTGCTAAGTGAGTGAGTCACAATCCATCAGACCCAGCACGAAATGTGCCCGCTGGAGAGCTACATCAAGCTGGACAAGGACGCCGACCGGCGATACGAGACCCTGCGAGCACTCAAGCCGCAGAAGCTGCTGGATGCCCGACGTCTGGTGGAGAACCGTCTGGCGTTCATGGACCCGACAAAGGAGTTCGTGGAGATGAGCCGCTTCTCGACCGACAAGGGCGTGTACTGCGCCGCCCGCTTCGACGTGACCCCTCTCGAGGGCGCCACCAGCGTCAAACACGCCCACGACATCATGTGCCTTTTCATCCGCACGATGGAGACCAGTGTACTGGAGAACGCCAGCAGCCTGCTGGGCTACGACGCGGCCGTGCGCGACAGCAACATCGTGCAGCGGCGGCTCGTGGTCGCGCGGCCCAACCCGAACGGCGTGCAGACCGAGTCCAACTTCGTCATGTTCGCTGACTACGAGTCCGGTGACGCGCGCGGTCAGGAGTTTGGCATCATCGCCGTGGATTTCGTGAACGAGGACGAGCTGTACCCGTACACGCCGGACCAGTGCGTGCGGCAGGACGCCAACGTGGCCATGACGTTCCAGCCGCACCGGTGCAAAGTGCGCAACAAGCGCACGGGCAAGGAGGAGGAGCACCTGGTGGTGATGATGACCCGCTGGGTGCTGCTGCGCCTGCATCCGGGCAAGTTCCCGATCCCGAGGGACAACCTCGAGGCGCTCAAGAGCCACGTCGAGTGCGTGAGCGACGCCATGCTTGACGCCATGAAGACCCACATGCTGCATGAAGAGTAGGACAATAGTGTGTTGATAAGTGTGTAATATTGCTACAAGCCAGGTCTATCGGAGTTGCTGAAGGCGCCGCCGCCATTGGCAAAGCCCGGCCGGGGCGCTACCACCAGCGCCTTGTTCACGGTGCGGATCATGGCGTCGCCCACGTGCTCGATGCCGTCGCGCATGCGGTCGATTATCTCGGTCGGGATGTCCACGCTGTCCAGGTAATGGTGCTTGAGCTGTGCCCAGCGCGTGACGCCCACGAACGCCTCGCGCTCGTCGGTGGCACACCGGGGCTTCTGACGCGTGTACGAGCTGACCATCATGACGACCGTGGCGTCCTGCCGCACGCGCTCGGACGGGTGGTACGGATACCGCTCGTCCTCGTCCACAAAGTCCAGCGCGATGATCCCGCGCTCCACGCCTTCGCCCGCGTCCGGGGTGTCGAACTCTGTGAAGATGACCGCGTTGGTCTCGACGTGCACGCCCTGGCACACAGAGGTGACCAGGAAGTGCTGCGAGATGGAGCCGTCCCAGTACTCGTCGTCCTCGCGCACTGTGATGTCGCCCAGCGTCTCCGACACGCTCATCTCCATGTGCAGCACGAAGTGCAGCAGCGCGTCGAAGACCTGCTTGACCCCGTGCAGACCGAAGAACGGGATGACGTCGAACTGCGTGGAGATGTAATCGCCGTTAGTCCGCTCCACTCGCTGGTGGTCGCGGAAGAGCCTGGACATGTCCAGCGACTGGGAGCGCGCCGTGAGGAAGTCCACGGCGTCCTTGAGCTTCTGGTCCTTGAGCGCGAGCAGCGCCTGCCGTCGCTCGAACGGGTCCCTGCTCAGCTTGATGGGCGTGGCCAACGGACAGTATTCGTGTTGTGCTTGCTGTAGACACCACCACAGCCAGTCAGTATCAGCAGCTTTCATCAGCAGCGCCTCGGCCATGCGCTTACCAAGAAGTGGCCCATCATGGACGCGGAGGTCGCGAACGTCAGCCGCTGGCCGCGCACGACCTCGTGCAGCATGCGGTTCGCATTCTGGCGCCGCGAGAGGTCCTGCAGGTGGTGCGAGGCCTTGGAACGGCGCTGCACTGTGCCCAGTCGCCGGTTCAACCGCTCCAGCTCCTTTGTCAGCAGTTCCTTCTCCTCCTAATGCAACGCCACGTCGTCACACACGGAAGCCGCCACGCAGTCATTACAAAGAATTTATGCACCTTGCGCCGGTAGTATGTGCGTTTGCTGTTGAACTGGGGCTTGACCATCTCGAGCGAGTCCTCGTCATCACCCGGGAGCTCCTCATCGTCGCTGTCCTTGGCGGCGCTGCGCTTGCGGCGCGCGGCTGCTGAGGCGGCGGCACCTCCACGCGGCCGGCCTCGTCGAGGCCGACCGGGCTCCGCTGTGGGGGAAGAGTGCTGTCCGGAGGCCGAGTCGTCCCCGGGCGAGTGGCTCTCGTCCTCTGCATGCCGCCGGCCGGCGGTCGAAGAGTGCCACATGACAATGGGCCTGTACAAGCAAGTGCGTAATCGCTCAGACTGGCGAGACCAGCTATTATTGAAGCTTGGCACGGTATTTACTGCCGCCAGATACCGGTACACATCTGGAATTCAGTATACCACCGGTATGGTACTGTGTAGAATCACAGTGATCTATTCGAATACAGCTCCCTATGCTCGAAAACTTGCCGCAATCAGGAATGTCGACGGCCGATAATGGCGAGAGAGCGCGCAGGTGGTAATCGCTCTCGATTACCGGCGCTTACGGCCAGCCCAGAGCCAGACGCACTGACGCGCTCGATGTTCAATCGGGAGCTGCGTGCAGCTTGTCCTGGGCTCACTCAGTCCGCGATTCAGAAGCCCAGGCCGAGACCGTCACCGTTCCCATGAAGCAGAGCGCGGCGCCGTCGCTCTCGGAGCGCCGCACCACGTGGATGTACATCCAAGCGCTCATGCAGAAGAACTGGCTGCTCAAGAAGCGCCACTGGGTGGCCACGGCCATGGAGATCGCGCTGCCCATGGTCTTCGTGCTGCTGCTGGGCGTGCTCAAGACGCTCATGGACGACGTGACCGTGCCCAGCGGATGGAGCGACACGACAGTCTCCGGCAGCGACTCCTCTCTCGGCACATCGTACAATCTGTTCACGCCCTCCGGCACGACGCTGCCCTGGATCCCCACGGCGACGCTGCCCAAGTTCAACATGCACGAGACCTCGCTCTCCGGTCTGCTGCTGTCGCTCAGCCAGCAGTCGTTCTCGGATGGCGTCAAGATGCAGGAGCTCTCGGCATCGGATCTGGTCACGTGTCAAGCCGGAGTGGTTAACAATGGCGACGTCAGCACCAACACGTCGTCTCCCAATCGCGTACCCACGGCTTGCGGGGGCAAAGTGGTGCCCTACAAGATCGGCATCGCGCCCGACACGGCGTTCACTCGGGCGTATCTGCTGCAGACCATGGCGCTCTGGTACCCGCGCGTCAAGCTGTCCAGTGGCAGCGACGCGATGCAGATCCCGTCTTTTGAAGACAGCATCCACTTCTTCGAGACGGCGGACGCACTGGAGACGTACGTGGCGGGCGATGCCTACGGCTCGAGCCTGGACAACCCCAAAATCTATGGCGCAATCGTGTTTGACACGTTCCCGGACGAAGACTCGATCGGTATGTTCGTGCCCATGGAGTACACGCTGCGACTCAACTCCACGGCGTCCCAGACCGGCACGACAGGCCGGATTCCATCCACCAGCGGCGATCCTGCGGCTGTGGACTCGTTCCAACGAGAGATCCTTGTGGACTACTACTCGCGGTACACTGTCCTGGGCTTCATGACTCTGCAGACACTCGTGACCCGGTTTGTGGCCTGCATGCCAGAATGGGACGCTTCGACCAAGACAACCACGGGCGTTTGCCAGCGTCCCCAAGCCACGGCAAAGAACTCGACGCTGCTGGATGATCGACTGCTTCAAACCTACCGTGATGACGCGATGCTGCAGATCGCACTAGCAGCTACAAGCAGTTCGTTTGACTCGTTCGTGGACGACCTGACGGACGATGCCAGGGAACAGCTGCTTGTGCCTCTTCGTCAGGTGCCGCAGCCGTATCTTGGAGGCTCCGTGGCGCCGTTCCCGATTGAGAGCTACGAGAACTCTCCGTTCTACTCTAGCATCAAGACCGTTTTCGCACTGGACTTCGTGCTGGCGTATCTCTACTCCGTGTCCCGCATCTTGGTCGTGTTCATCCAGGAGAAGGAATTGCGCATGCGCGAGTTCATGAAGATCCTGGGCGTGAAGGAGAAGTGCATCGTGATCTCGTGGTACTTGACGTACACCGCCATAATGGCTCTGGGGGCGATTCTACAGACGATTGCGAGCCTTACAGGACTCTTTGCCAACAGCTCGCCCGCTCTGATCTGGCTGTTCTTCTTCCTCTTTGGGATGACTGTGCTGGCCTATGGATACCTCGTGAGCACGATCTTCAGCAAGTCCCGCACCGGCGCGTTCGTGGGCATGATCGTCTTCTTCCTCATGTACTTTGTCTCGACCGTGATCTCCACCAACTCGAGCGAAAGCACCAAGATCATCGGATGCATCCTCTCGCCCATCGCGCTGGCTCAGGGCGCGAACGTCCTGGCGAATCTCGAGTCCACTGGCCAGGGCATCGGCTTTGGGAACGTGAGTACAGTGAACGAGAACTTTCGCTTCAGCACGGCGCTCCTGATGATGGCGTTTGATATGCTGCTCTACACCACTTTGGGGCTTTATTTCGAGCGTGTGGTGCCCAAGGACTGGGGCACGACCTTGAAGTGGTACTTCCCAGTGTCGCCTTCATACTGGCGCGGCAGACGCAAGACACCGATAGCGGGGAAACTCGAGGGAACGTTTATCGATGACTCGCTGTTGGACAGCATTGCGCTTGATGTGAATCCGAACTTTGAGCCCATTACGAACGAAATGCGAGAACAGGAGCAGCGAGGTGAAGCGCTTTCTGTCCAGCGGTTGCGCAAGGTCTTCCCAGTACCAGGAGGCCAGAAGGTGGCCGTCCACGGTATGAATCTGGTCATGTACAAGAACCAGATCACGTGTCTCTTGGGCCATAATGGAGCAGGCAAAACGACTTTGATCTCGATGCTGACTGGCATGACGGCTGCTTCCAGCGGGGACGCCACGTTTCATGGCTTGTCGCTGAATGAAGACATGGAGGAAATGCGCGAGTCCCTGGGCATCTGCTTCCAGCATGACGTGCTCTTTGGTGAGCTAACGGTCGAGGAGCATCTGCTGTTCTTCGGCCAGATCAAGGGCTACACCAACACAGAGCTCCAAGCTGTCGTTAACAGGCAAATCCAAGAAGTCGGGCTGACCGAAAAGCGCCACGTGGCGTCCAGCGCGTTGTCTGGCGGCATGAAGCGGAAGCTGTCCGTCGCAATCTGCCTCCTTGGCGACAGCTCACTGGTATTCTTGGATGAACCAACGTCCGGTATGGATCCGTATAGTCGCCGTAGCACTTGGGAGATTCTGCTGAACAACCGCAATGACCGCGTGATGGTTCTTACAACCCACTTCATGGATGAGGCCGATATCTTGGGCGATCGCATTGCGATCATGTCCGAAGGCGAGCTCCGCTGTTGCGGGTCGTCCTTGTTCCTGAAGAATCGTTATGGTGCTGGTTACAATTTGACTCTGGTCAAGGACGATGGCAAGTGCAATGATAGTGATGTGATGGCGTATGTATCGTCCTACATACCTAAGGCCCTGTTACTGAGCAACGTTGGAAGTGAAATCTCGTTCCAGCTTCCACTAGAAAGTTCAGGCAGTTTCGCAACGATGTTCGCAGCGTTGGATGACTCGCTCGATGCGCTGGGGCTTCTTTCGTACGGTGTTTCGGTGACAACCTTGGAAGAAGTCTTTATCAAGGTAGCTGAGGCGCACGACGAAGATCATCAACACACTCTCTCGAAGCAAGCTCCGTCCATGCCACTTGACATGATGGGGTCCAATCGTACCGATAACGGGGTGTTTATGACCCACTTGAGAGCACTGATCCTCAAGCGGTTCCGAGTGGCCAAGCGAGACAAAAAGATGATGGGATACAGCATCGGTTTGCCCATATTTCTGCTCTTTGCTGGGCTCTCCATGCTTCATAGCTCAGGCGTTACCACCAATGACCCGAAGCTCATGCTTAACTCGGAGGATTTCACTGCTGGGGACCAAAGCTCAACTCCCTACTACTGCCAAACGAGCTCGACCGGCGGTTCCTCCGACTGGTGCAGCAACGTAATGTCCACATCGTTCTTCTCCGGAGCAGTACCGAACGCTCTTTCAGACTCGAAAGTGACTCCGTTCGATTCGGATTCGCCGACAGTTTTTAGCGTGGCGTATACGAGCCCTGCGATCAATTCGTCCGACGCCAGCGGGTACCAGCTCCTGCTTGGCCAACAGGTATTCAACCGTGGATACGGCAAGCAAGAAAAGACCGTGGAAGGTCAATATGGAGCATTTCTGATCGCTGGCAATGCAGATGACCACGTGCTTGGCTACAATGTGTTTGTGAATACCACTGCGACTCACGGAGCAGTGATCTTCAAGTCGCTGATGGATCAATCCATCTACCGCTTCTTCGCATCCAACATGAGCGAGTCTGGGGGTAATTCCAGCCTGAATCTGAAAGTGAACTCGTATCCTCTGCCCATGACCAAGACCAGCAAGGCGTTGATGGGCTCCAGTATGGCGTTTTCTGCGTGCATTTTCATCGTTATCGCATTTACGTATTTCCCGGCCGCGATCATCGTCTTCCTAGTGAAAGAGCGGCAGTCGGAACACAACTCAAAGCACCAGCAACTGGTCTCAGGCGTCTCGCTCCCAGCATTCTGGATGTCCAACTACATTTGGGACATGGGCATGTACTCCGTCCCATGCCTAGCAGCGATTGTGCTGATCCAGATGTTTGACATCTCGGCCATGACTGGCAACGACTGTACGTCGTGCACGTCCGCGACCTTCCCGACGGTGATCCCGCTGTTCGTTTTGGTCGGGTTCGCGATCTGCCCATTCACATACTGTCTTTCGTACATATTCAAGGACCATGCGTCGTCTCAGACGTACACGATCATGATCAATTTCCTACTGGGCGTGATCCTTATGGTCGTGTCATTCATTCTGGACATGGTCAGCTCCACCAAGGACGCCAACACAGTGCTCAAGTTCCTTTGGCGCTTCTCACCGTTGTTCTCACTCGGGAACGGCCTGTTGTCTCTGACAATGCACGAGATCACAGCGCTGATGTACAGCGACTCGGAACAGACCAGTCCCTTCGATGGTGATATAATGGGCTACGAGTTGCTGTACTTGCTGTTGAGCGCAATCGGGTTCACGTGTGTGGCTGTGGGCATTGATTACTCCTTGACGTTCCCCAAGAGAAAGGCCGTGAGTCCAGCATCTCAAGACGACGCAACGCACGAAGACGACATTGATGTGCGCAAAGAGGCCCAGCGCATAGCGTCTGGTGAGGCCGACCAGGATATCGTCAAGCTGCAGGACCTGCGCAAGGTCTATCCTGGGGGCAAGTACGCTGTGCGGAATCTGTCGTTCGGACTGAAGCAGGGCGAGTGCTTTGGCTTTCTGGGTATCAATGGTGCTGGCAAGACAACCACGATGAAGATGCTTACGGGCGATGTGGCCCCAACGCATGGCACCGCCACGCTATGTGGATACGACATCCTCACCCAGCAGATCGACGTCCGTCGTGAGATCGGCTACTGCCCCCAGTTCGACGCGTTGTTTGACCTCATGACTGTTCGCGAGCACCTCGAACTGTTTGCCTCCATCAAGGGCATCCCGCCCAACCAGCTGCACCAGGTCGTCGAGAACAAGATCCAGCAGCTCAACCTGTCTTCCTTCAGCAACAAATTGGCCGGCAGCCTGAGCGGAGGCAACAAGCGCAAGCTGTCCGTGGCCATCGCCATGATCGGCAACCCGCGCATCATCTTCCTGGATGAGCCATCGACCGGAATGGATCCGGTCTCTCGCCGCTTCATGTGGGACGTCATTGCGGACATCTCCACGCGTGGCAAGGCCTCCACGATCGTGCTGACCACACACAGCATGGAAGAAGCCGAGGCGCTCTGCTCTCGCGTGGGCATCATGGTCGGTGGCCGCATGCGTTGCCTGGGCAGCGTGCAGCATCTCAAGTCCCGTTTCGGTGACGGACTGGCGTTCGATGTCAAGCTGCACACGCCGACGGCCGAAGAGCTCTCGCGCCTGGTCCTGCAGATGTTTGGCGACGAAAGCAACTTCCTCACGCCCATGGAGGTGCAGGAGAAGTGCGATCTGTTCGGTAACAGCCAACTGGCCGAGCGCGTTGTGGCCACGCATCCGACTGGTTACGCTATCGCCGCAGCTCTGGAGCGCGATGGCTTTGTCCGACCCGAAGCCTTTTGCTCGTGGTGCGCCATGGAGCTGCTCTTCGACGACCTGAACGAGTTCCTGCAAAAGGCCTTTGGCCTGGACAACGTCCAGGTGCTGGAGCGGCAGAACGACTACTACCGGTTCAAGCTGCGCGGCTCGAGCGAGAGCCTGAAGCTGTCCAAGGTCTTCGCGCTGATCGAGGAAGTCAAGTCCGAGCTCCACATTCGCGAGTACAGCGTCTCTCAGACCACGCTGGAGCAGATCTTCAACCATTTCGCCAGCCAGCAGGCCGAAGAGCAAGGCATTGCTCGCGGCATGATGTAGTAAGTTACTACATTATGCCGCGTGCGTTGCTAGTAGTAATGGTACTAACTTACGAATTAATACCTGTAAAAAACCTAGATGTTACTGAACTAGTAGTTCAATAAAAACCAAATACCCATTTATTCGTCTGATTCAGGTATGGGTTCTTTTAAAACATCTATGCCCCGTTCCTGGCTTGAGCTGTTTCGGTGGCATCATCACGCAGATGACGGCACTCTTAGTGGGATCTCAAAGACTCGTCCGGTACTAGTGGGACTTATAACGTTGCTCATACGTTTCCTTCGCAATCCTCATATGCTCCGACCCCTATTTATGCACTTGAACCAGCAGGCAGACACTGATCACGACAGATCACAGCGTTCATTCGGTAACCCACGCCAAGAGATCAGCACGCGCTCTCTCCTCATGACTTGGCCAGTGGTGACGCTCCGCCCCTTTGGCTTTGAAGACGACCAGGATCTCGACTTCCTCTCTGCCTTTGACCAGCTCCAGCCGCCGCGCAAGAGCAAACCCTCCGCCACCGTACGC
>JAADVF010000688.1:0-15529 GCA_023334555.1 Elongisporangium undulatum | reverse complement strand
CTTAGGTTCAAACAGCAGCCAAGTCGACCAGAAGAGGTCAATGATGTCCAATGGAAGCTGATCACTCGAATGATTGCATGGGACCCGCTTGATCGCCCAAGAATCGGAGAAGTTGTCGATATACTGAAAAAGTTCTGCTAGATATACTTCTGATTATGCCTCGTAAAGACAGTGCTTTTTCGTCGGGAAGCGTTTTAGATGCTAGTGGCATTCACAAGCCGTTGAAGCTCAAGTACTATCCAAAACTACCAGCCAGAATGAGTCCGGCGGGACGCAGTTATCACAAATGATTGTTTGGGGATCTAGGGATCACCCGTCAATTAAACTCATAGCAGATGCATGACGAGAGTATATAATACAGTCGGAACCGCCTGATGTCCCGGTGTCCGCGGGATGCAGCACGACGACAATTTCCTCATACCTCCACCCTTACCGCCAAAATTACAGCGTTGCAGTGCTTTCCTTTGATCGACACGATCTATTGCACACAAATGAATCCTATTCGGTCTGCGACTATCTGAGCTGGAGTATAACTCCGCATGCATAATTGTAGCCGATCAGTCACTCAAGAAGAATTTGCCGAATTGCGCTTGTGTGACTTTGTTTCGAATATTAGAAATCGGCCACGTGTACTCTTCGTCGGTGATTAATAAATTAGAAAATTCACGAGACAAGAAAATATCTATGATGCCAGCGAACAGAAGTTAACATACGACGCGCAGTAATTCCAGTAAAAGAAAATGCAGAGAATGTTTTCGGGACTTGCTATCTACGTGTTCTTTTCTGAGGATCCTTCTGTTGGATCGGTCAACGTGTTGGTGAAGCTGCCGGCAGATTCATCACTTGAAGATGGTGTCCCCAAACACTGCAGGAAAACTATTTTCTTCCAGTTTCCTGGCACCGATGGGCTTGAATTTGATGCGCCGAACCCCGTTTACTGACAAGCAGCTATTTTTCGCACTCGTAGCATCGCCTAGCAAACACTGTTCAACGAAGTTCCAGTGGTTCGTGGTTCAGCCGACACTGAAAGACTGCATCTATACTTCGTGTTCTACCTGTTGGTTCAGGAGAAAAAGCTTAATAAGATGGCTCGCAGATGCTAGTTAGTGGCCTTGCGTTCTTCTATCTTAAGGCAATTAACGCGTAGATGCCTCGCATCAATGGATTTCTGGTGACCGCACAACATCACGGACAGAGCTGTCTTCTATCCAGGTGCAAATCAAGTAGTACCGCAGTTTGCGCAGGTATTCTAGATCACTACTCCGTTATTAACTGCGTCCTCTATTCAATCGGCGCTTCATTTTGGTTGCGCCTCAGTATCCCGATTTGCCTACTAAGAAACCCCCGCAATTCATCGATCAGTACGCAATTCGTATGCCATATCCGAACTAGGTAGCTAATCGATGAGACCGGAGTGTTCCATTGAGAAGTGCAGGACTGAATCGTTGCGGAGTCAAATTCGTAGTGACCCTATGATAGAGGCAACCAGAAGAGTTGATCACTACACGGGTGAAGTTGGTGCATTACGAGATGCGAATCGCTAAAACAAAAATCGCACTCAGGCTCAAGAAGATGCAGCCCCACTGGTAGCTGCCTTGTGCGTTGCTCAGGGGCATATATTTGTAATTGCAACCTCTACCAGCTCAAGACTGTGGCGAAAACGCCTAAATGGCCGCAATTGGGTTGTCTGGTTGTAAGTTAGTATAGATATGTTATTCATACATAAAAGAGTGTCGATCAGATGCTAGCAGCTTACTTTAAGCTTGGTTCATGAATGCAAGCTACGATAGCATGCCAATGTTGAGTGCAAATAGTTGTGACCATGCAATTGTTTCTGGGTACACGAGCTGTCCGGTCCGCTCCACAGTATTTCCCTTTATCTGGTGCACATACACGTTCGTGAATCGGATCCGCGTGAGTTTCATTAGAATAACGGCAAGCAAGTTTTCGGTCGCTACCAGAAACGCATCACCAGCGATCACGTAGCCGGTGCCATAGATCCCGTCGGCAGACGCGTACTTGATGCCTTGGTGAATTTCGCAGTTTTCGTATTCCGAGACAACACCGTAGCGAACCTGCAGCGCTGCGCCCGTGGCGATCTCAAACATGGTGTAGTCTCCCTTTTGCAACGCCTGAAGCTCACGAGAACCGGATGAGTCGCTGGTTTCTTTGACAGCCCGGCGATAAAAATAATGGTATATCTTTTTAATCAGCGCATAGGCACAGACGGAATTGATGGACACGAAGATTGGCAGCATGGGTGTAAGAATAAACAGCGTGTCCTTCTTGGCCAGCGAGTGGGCTGTCCAGACAGTCATCGGTGAAACATCCGAAACACTTGTGTTCATATCCACAATACTGAGATCGAAATCCTTTTGGGCCTGACGACTAAGATATGCTACAACCGGAGCCCAGGTGCGCACAATATTATCACGACCAGCAAACGAGGTGAAAAAGTTGAGCACCACAAATGCGGGGTCCACGCGCTCGCGCAGCAGGAGACCCACGAAAGAGGCTGTGCCAAGGTAAAACGTCAGGAGATCTGCTCGAATGATGTTTGTCTGGCAGTTGTGCAGCACCGTATTCCAGATCACGTTGGCATCGTAGATGGCATACTCTGTGATAACCCAGAAATTACCCATCGCCCATGAAATGCCCACCAACGAGCTACGCAGAAGTAGAGAGTTGGAGATCGAGGCGAACGCATCGCCGATCCAGATTTCGTTGCCGGCTCGCGCATTTCGATAGATCAGCGACAATAGAATCAGCAGGTTGAAAATCGCATCACAGGCGAAATACGCGTGAATAATGTGCACCCAGGCCCATGAATCGTTCACTATGGAGCCTATGACCCAATGCCAATTGGCGAGCATCGCACGCGGCGTGGTCTCCGGCACTGTAAACGTGTTTAGCACATTGGCCTGGACATCTTCGTCGCCGGCGAAGAATCCACTATGGATTGCGGTCACCAGCTCGATGGACGACGGGAATGCCAACGGATTGACGATGCTGGCGAGTCTCCATCGGTATTTGTCGTCCACGCCCAGATACTCACAAGCTTCGAACGACATGCCATTGAATGGATACCCGATCGAGATAGCAAAATGATTAGGCACATTGGTTTGTCGAATGTCATTGAAGCAGCTGAACATGGCGACTGCGGCAAAGCCTGCTCGATTCTGCGCTGGAATGGAATAATCTTGAGTCGAGAGCTGGAAGGCCAAGAAATACACATCGTCCGCGTCAGTCGTAGACCGCATAACGTACGTGAGCCGCAGCAGATTGTGTTTCCCGTACGAAATGGGCCAGTACGTGCAGTCAACAACCGGTGCGATCAGCTCCAGACCTGAAAAGAACGTGTGATTGTAGCTGGTGCCTGAAATAACTTCCGACAGCAACTCACGTAGAAAAACGTTGCCGTACATTTGTTTGTTGTAGAGTGCAGCTGAGCACCCTACGTGGTTGACCTTGACGCTCTTGTTGACGTAGTCGAGATACACCGTATCGCTGCGTGGCGTGGTGGCATTGCCTAGCAGATACTGCACTAGCGGGCTCTGTCGCATCGTCGTGTTCCCAGCGTAAGCACCGATCAATGGAATGCGGAAGTAGGCGTCGCCTATTCGCTGCTTTCCCGATGAGTAGTCTAGCGCAGTGTACGCAGCGACCAAGCCCTCAAGCGAGACCATGATATAGATGATTGCGGCACAGATGACCAGAAGCCGGCGAAGTAAATGGATCGTCCGCCAAACTTGTCGCTTGAGCACTAGCATTCGATTCAAGCCTGCTCCAGCGTGACTTTCTGCGTGCGGGTGATCGCTGGCCTCATCTTCTTCTGGGAGCACTTTGGCGTCAGCTACCTGGTACTGGAGTGTTCTCGTGAGCATGTTTCCGCTGCCACTTGCGACAACCACGATAGAAACTAAAATATAAGTATCAATTGAATCTGCACGATAGAGGAATGAGATAAAACTATTTGAAGATAAGCCATTATATGAAGAAAGAGCACCCGTGGCCATTCGTTCCAGCTAAATAAAACCATTTAGGCCATTCTGATCTGAAGCTTCGTTTGAACTGGTCCTTTTGGCGGCCTCATGAAACGGATGAAAGGACCGACGTAAATAATATACCCCCTGGCGCACTATTTCGAGAGTCGTAATTACAATTAGATTACATTAACGAAGGTGGTTAACTGTGAACGAGTGACCCCCTCCGTGAAGTTATGCTAAGTATCACGCTATGCGTGCCTATGTACTACCTGTGCTTTCCCTACCGTATGACCCATTCTATATCAACAATTGGGAAGAGCTCTCTTGTTTAGTGTAAGTTTCCTTCGATGGATCCAGTGTCGGTGTCTAGTGTCTGTATGGTTGCGAACGAAGCGTCCTTAACAGATTTTTGCTCAAATTGAGGCATCATTTAGTTTGAATTAAGGCCCAAAGAGTTTTTGTTTGGTTGGCATTGAATCCGTGAATGTGTATAGACGCCTGTCTTTCTGTTGGATAACCCTTCGGTTGCTCCGGTATGCTGCCTATCAATTAGGGGGAACTTGTTTCAATCAGGAAAAAAATAAGAAGCGAAAATCGACGATCAACGCCGAGCAAATGACCACAGTTCCACCATAGATGAATCAAACCGTTAAACCAACACAGTGAGGACATGATTAGGATAGATTCGCTCGCGACACAGTCGAGATCAGACTTAACTAATGTAATCGTCTGAGCAAAAAAAAAAGTCAAGCCAATGCTCAATTGTAAGTCCCAAAGAGATCGGTTTATGTGTCTATGGACGCGCGGAAATCTAGTGCCCGTAGATTTCAGATGACCCTGGGGAAAACGCGCAGAATCAATGATGGAGCTGAATTATATTCGAGAAAAGGACTCTCAAGTCATTCGCCAGCACGCAATTCGTATCTTACATCTGGAATGGTTGTAGATACCGATGCAGGAGATTGAAAAACTGGACTTTACCATTCAAGAGTGCTGTATTGTACCATCGATTTAGGATAGCTCAACGTATTTCGACGACACTTACTGGTTTGCTTGTAATTTCGCACGATAAATTCATGAAGTCAAAGTCATTTTAAAGCTGAATATGCTCTGGTGTCGCTTGAGTTTTGTGAATCTCTCTCACAAAAATGTCAGAAAACAGTACCGAACGTTGACTCCTCATGCAACGCTGCCTGGGGACGCTCACGGAAACACTCTAGCTCATTGATTCCCCAGTATGTTTAGGCACGTAAAAGTAGCCTAACGAAGACGCTTCCAGCAATCGTTAGGAACGGGTATAGACGTTCTGAGCAACAGCAACTCAATACACCGCACCTTCAAAACTAAACACTCATATATGGTTTGCTCTTGATCAATGTCGCCTCACCATTTCAACTACGAGGCCCGAAAGAAACATCTCGTTGATGGTTCCTCTGCTGGGTATCTGGAATGTCAGCAAACGGACTTCTTTCGGTGACACCAACTCTCTGTCTCTCGCATGATCAGCTTCATCACCAAATGTCATCCCGGCATGTCGTGCAGACTTTCTTCAGTACGGCGGCCAAAGTCGCTCACAACCAGGACATGTGCAGTGCCGCTGGGGTTACACGGAAGCGGATTATACGCGACGTCAAGCACATGCTTCTTCATCATATCGAAGTCATGGCTGTGAATGAAAGTTCTGGTGGTGTTGAGGTATAAAAACTGTCGCTGCATTTGCCGAGACGACGTCAAGTGGACCGTATTTACCACAGTCCAAGTTGAAGCAGTGGGACCCAGCTTAAGTTCGCATGGAGATGGGCAGGGGGACCTCGAGGTCCAAATCGTCTGAATCAGACAGATGAGGGCCACAAGTCCACGACCGCCGCGATGCTAAAGGCTCCTCGTTCTCGCGCCCATGCGGAGGCCATCCGCCAGTTCGGGCAGGCGGCTCGCGAAGGCCGCACGGACGAAATGGAGCGCTTGCTGCGCGAGGTGAAAGAGCTGAAGATCGACGACTCGAATACGTTCTTCTCCCCGTCGGCTCTCTCGGAAGCATTGAACGTCGAGCGCGTAATAGCGGTTCGATGGCTGATACAACACGGAGCAAGCGTCGACTCCACGCAAATGTATGACGCATACAAGAAGTATCTGTCCCAGCGCACCAGCGACCGAGAGAGCATCCTGCGCCTGCTTCACAAGGGCAGGGCCTCCGTTGGCTCAACGTACGAGCCCTTTCATGACCCAGCGGTGATGATTCAAGCTGTTCAAGACACTAATGACGAGAGAAGCAGCTACGAGGTGCTCGAGCACCTGATCGAACAAGGCGCTGACGTCAACGCAGTGGACAACGAGACCCAACAATCGCCATTGATTCAAGCGCTGACAAGTCGAAGAGAGGAGATGGTGCCACTGCTATTGGAGGCCGGAGCAAGGGTCGATACGCGAGTACTGGTCAATCAACACGATATCCTTGCTGGGGAGACGGCGCTCATGGTCGCTGCTGCGTATTCGCTCAACGCGAGTGTGCGATTGCTGCTCAAGCATGACGCTTCTGTGGCCGATGTGAGTCCCAACAACTGGACAGCGCTCATGTATGCCGTTGCCTCAGCTGAACATTATGAGCTGGATGGCGAAGTCGTGCATTTGCTGGTAAACGCCAAATCGCCGATCGATGCGCAAACCAGCTCGGGCGAGACAGCCTTAATGATGGCTGCCCTGTATGAGGGAAACGAAATCGACGAGTACTCTCGTTACTACGGTGCAGTTTTTGCTGGATAGTGGTGCTTCCGTTGACTGCGTGGACAGCAATAGTCTGACAGCACTGATGTACGCAGCCTCGAAAGGAACTGCCAGTATTATGACGCGGCTTGTCGATGCTGACTCGCCGATCAACGCGAGGTCCAAGGACGGAACAACCGTTCTATCGTTTTTGGCTGGATCCGATCACAATCTCAGTATGATGGAGCTATTGCTTAATAGAGGAGCATTCGTTGATCTCGCCGACAATCAAGGTTGGACTCCATTGCTCATCGCAGCTTCCGCTGGCCAGGAAGGCGCGGTACGTTTATTGCTGAGCCGTGAAGCGTCCGTTCACGCAACCAACAGCAAACAACAGACGGCTCTGATGCTCGCTGCTTCGGCAGGGAACGCAAAAGTCATCCAGGCGTTACTGAGTGCAGGCGCGTCCATCGAAGCAAAAGATAAAAGCGAGGAGACTGCACTAATGTACGCTGTGGACCGCAATCACCAAGACGTTGTGCGCGAGCTTTTGAGTGCGGATAGCAGTTTGAGCCAAACGATCAGCTTGATGAAACTTGGTTTGGAGAAGAAAAGATTCGACGCTGCAGGGCAAAAGAAGGCAGATGAAGAAGCGAAGGCGGAGGTGAAGCTGGATGATCTGGTCCAATTATGCTCCAAAATGCAGGAAGCTCATACGATCAGCGAACGCATTTGTTCCCGACTGCTTGACGTCGGCAATCACCTCCTAACGCTCAATGGGATTGTCGTTCAAGAAGCCACTCTACGATTCAAGAATTTACTCAACAAAGCCCATGGGCTCATGAAAAAGTATGATGTCAAGCATACCATCATTCGACTCGTTTCCAGTCGAGTTATCATTAGTACTTCACGTGATCTCAATCGCGAATTGGATGCATTTTTGCTCCAGTTCAATATTAGATCGGAGGTGAGTGAAGTTCACGATTGGCAAACGCAGTGGGAAAACGATTCAGTCGCAATGCAATCGCTTTTGAAAGACTCACTGAAGAAAACGGATGAATTGATGAGCGAGCTTCAAGATCCACAAGTTCAAAAGGAAGCAGTGACACTACTCCTGTTTGAGTGTAATAATCACGCAACGGAGTACTCAGATGAAGAGATGAAGCTGATCCAGAAAATATTCAAGGACATTTCCAGTATGTCCCAGCTGAAGATCGATTCTGTGCCTGAGTGGTTTGTGCCTCCTCATGAAGTCGAAATTAACGGGGTGATAGCGACAGGGTCCTACGGAGCTGTGCATCGCGGTGCTTTGAAGGGAACAATCGTTGCAGTTAAATTACTGTTTTTGAAAGAAGAGAACAGTCGTGAAATGTTTTTGAACGAAGCACAAATCTGGTCCGTGTTGGACCACCCCCATATCGTACATTTGTATCAAGCGTGTCACGTGGGAAATCCATTCTTCGTTTGTGAATTGGGCTCGAACGGAACGCTGTCAGACTATCTATTCCGAGTCGAGAACCGTTTTAAAACGTGGGCCAAGCTTCATGAAGCAGCGATGGGACTGGAGTATCTTCACACGAAGAAGAAAGTGGTTCATGGTGATCTAAAGTGCGACAATGTTGTGATCAGTGGCGAAGGATCGGCGAAGCTAACGGACTTTGGTTTGAGCTTTGTGCTGGGCAATGAACAAGACGAGCATCCATCGTCTTTGCAATGTATGGGTGCAATTGCTTGGAAAGCACCAGAAGTTATCGATGCCAAAACGCGCGGAACGTTTGCGTCGGATGTGTACTCCTTCGGGATGTGCATTATCGAGGCTGTGACTGGTCAAAACCCTTGGGGATTTATGCCTGATCCTACCGTGAAACACAAAGTACTGAAGCAAAAACAACTTCCGAAGCAGCCTGGGGAAATGAATCAGAAGCAATGGAGCTTGGTGGAGCAAATGTGTGAATGGGAACCGAAGAAACGAATTAACATGAGCAAAACTGTGGAGATACTTCAAGATTTGGTTTATGACGAATTGAACCTTGAGTTTTCAGCCCGTCAACCTACTTCAGAGCCTGAACCAGTTGCATCCACGGGATGCAGTGTTTCCCATTGATCAACATAATTCACGTATTACACGACATCATCTTGAGTTCTTGTTCAGTGGTTTTCATTCGAATCAAAGTGAGCGATGCACAACTGGGGTTAGATAGGAAGGAGCACTCACTACCTTATGGCTTCAAAAGTAGCTTAAGGAGATCGATCGTCGTACTACAGCTGTCTCGACCAGGCGTCCAAATTATCGACTTCATTGTGCAGTGCAAGGCGATCCACGAGCATCGCCGATATGAGTTTCGTGCGCACAGACCTCGCTCATACCTACAACGTAGACCTAGTACTGTCGCGTCCTCAAGCGGGAGTACGATATCGACGCAGAGTTCCAAGTAGTGGATCAGCTGCACTCTGGTTAAAGCTGTGCTTTGAAGATCGTTGGCAGAGCATGACTGGTTTCTCATTATGCTCGCTAGGACCGCGCCCGCCAAGGTATGCACGTTCGTAGGCTTGTGACCATGCCGGTGTACGCACGTGCCGTGCGCAATAGGAACGGCTCGGCCTTTCACGAGCCAGTTCTGTAGCTACAATCCATCGCGATTTCAAAGCATGGAGGAGGAAAAGAAGCGAAGGATGTTTGTATGGTCTCCGACCAAGCTAGCGACGTCGGCTGCTTCCAGAACAGGAGAAAGAGATGGGATTAACACCATGACGTCCGAATACTCACACTCGATTGCTTCTTTAACTGCTTATCGTGCTGTCGCGTCTCAATACTGAGATCGAAACCTTCAGCTCTGCGCCTTGGCTGATCTAGTTGAGCGGGTCCATGAGCCCGTCCTTCGAGTACTCGCGCAGCACGGCCGAGATGGACGTGGGCGGGATCATCCCGAGCTCCGTCACGACCATGGACACGTACTCGATGGGCGTGGCGTCGTAGACTAGGTTCAACAGCTTCAAATCCGGGATGTCGCGCCAGTCCGACAGCACGTGCGAGGACGAACCGGGGCGACGCGCCTTCTCTGTGCAGTAGGACGAGATGAGCTCGTCCGGGTCGCGCAGCTCGTTGTGCGTGATGGCGTCCAGCTGCACGCGGTCCGAGAACTTGTACGTCTCGCAGCAGAACAGCACGGGCACATTGGCTTCGTGCGCTGCCATGGCCACCAGCGCCGTGCCCACGCGGGCGACCGCGACACCGTTGCTCATGAAGGCTGAGGCGCCCAGGAAGACCTTGGTCACGTCGCGCAGGATGTACGACAGCGCGTTGATGTGCACGTACGTGCACTGCAGGCCGGCGTCCAGCAGCGCCTTGACCAGCTTCTTGCCCTCGTAGTGCGGGCGCGAGTCCACGACGACCACGCGGAAGCGGATCTTGCGCTGCTCGTGCGCCTCGCGCAGCAGCATCTCGACCACATTCGAGCGCGCATAGGTCAAAATCACATCGCCGTCCGCGATCTTGCTCTGAGCGTTCTTGGCCACGGCGCGCATGGCGAGCAGGATGCGGCTCTGGATGTACTCGTCCACTTCGGCCAGGATCTGCTTCTTGGCCTCGTCGTCGCTTAGCTCGGCCGAGGTCGTGCCGATGATGCTGCGCAGACTGCGGATAGCGTTGCCCATGCTAATACAGTGCGGGCGGCAGTCGATCAGGTACTGGATGAGCGGGCGCAGCGACTTGTCCAGATCGCGGCTCAGCAGCTTCTGTGGCGGCGTGACGTAGTCCGCGATCACCTGCTTGAACGCCGTGAGCATGGCAATGCAGCGCGCGTTGCCGCCCGTGATCTTGCCCTCGGCGTACTTGAGCCCGAGCGAGAGCACGGCCGGATGCAGCTCCTTGTTCGAGAAGCCGGCGTTGAGAGACAGCGAACTCTCGCGCTCGTACTGCGGCAGGTGCGAGAACAGCGCGACCTGCTTCTGCGCCTGCGTGCGCATGACCACCGAATCCTTGGAGCGGCGCGCCATCTTCTTGGCGTCGTCGTACTGCAGCCGTACGCCGCTGGGCGTGGCTACCGTCTCCACGCGCTTGGCCACCGCTGGCTTGGCCGGAGCGTCCTTGCCCGAACGCTGCGCCTCCTGGATGGCTCGACGCTCCTGCTTGCTGAGCTTCTCGCGCTTGGGCGGGGCGTTGCCATTGGCCTTGGCAAAGGCTTCGGCCGCTGTAACAGAGAGGGAGAGAGATTAGTTCAACCCATGAGCGCCAGCGCAACGAGAGCGACAGTGAAAAGCCTACCGAGCTTCTTGCGCTCGGCCTTGGTCAGCGGCTTGGGCTCAGCAGCGGTAGCAGCAGCTGAATCAGTCGCTGGCGCAGCAGCAGCAGCGGACGCCGAAGGACCAAGACTCAAGGTCTCCATGGCCTGTTGCGCTCCAGCGGCAGCCGCAGGCGATGGCGACCAGCCTTCCAGCGTACTCCTGCACCAATATACAGAGAGAGGGGTGAGCAATGTGCCGTGGATTCAGACGCAGCTGGGAATGCAGCGCACTCGAGATTGTCGCCCATGGTGTTGCTTCTTCTGCTGGACGGCGCGTCCAGTGCGGCTTCTGCAGTCCATACACCACGACAGAGAGTGAGCACAGCACTCAAATGTACCCAGCCATTGGGCGGCCGCAGTCCAGCAGCACGCACCCAGTTCCTTGAGCTCTGCGCCCGCGAGCACGGGCGATGCCTTCTCCGCCATGAGACTGCTTCCTGGCACGTTCCAAATCGGATTGGGACCAACCGACTCAACGCGGTCAAATCCAATTGAGTCGACTAATGGTCTGGAGCCGCATTAGCCGACTAAATGACTGACTCCAGTATTATACAGGTGGCTGCACTTCTATAGCGTATACTGATATTGAATGCCATCCACAGAAGAAGCTCTTCTTGTTCACTACTCAACGCAAAGCTCAAGCCAACGTCTGTTGGCTTCGCCTTTCCATTCGCGCGGATCACAATATTATCCAACAAACACTGCACTGTATCTCCGTCGGCGTAGTGATGAGAGTATTCATCGATCTCATTGCAGCCGTCTCGGCGTTCACCAACTTCGCCATCAAGTTCATAACGTTCGGCTGCGGTAACAGCGTGCATGAGCGTTGTCCGGTTGTTTGGATCGACGCCGGTCACAAAAGCGCCATGCTCGAGCGACAACCTCACACTCGCGTTAAGCGAATACGCAGCAGTGAACATGAGCGCCGTCTATCCAGGATGTGGTGTTGAGCGACCGGTACAGTACTCCAACCTTAGCTCCAGCCTCCAATAGTAGAGGCACCGTCTCCTCTTTTCGTAAATGGCGATGTGATTGCGCCTTGTTGAACCAGTGTTAGAGCGTATAGCTGTTTGATGGCTGGTACAGCTGTCAGTTTGTATTTCGCGTATAAGGCTATGGTATTCGAGTGGACGAGTGACCGAGAGAGCAAGAGAGCATCGTGCTCTTGCTCCACAAAGGCAGAGCCTCCGTAGAAGGGATTATTATCAAGGATTGTAGCGATCAGAGCCTTAGCATGCACCTACCTAAAAGGCTACAGTAGGAACAGTGGACAATGTGTCCATAAAGATGGCAGGGTAAAGATTGTTTTGTGGTTTATTCATTCGAATGCAGCTAGGATATGAATAGATGTATCGCCGTGGCAACGATACATCGCGAGGATTTGCAAAACGAGAGAAGCGTACGGCATATCATTGTCGTAAAGATAGCGCAGCGGCATGAACTGACTGCTCTATCTCTTCAAGTGACTGACGTACTTGAGTGTGAGGTAGATGCACACTTGAAGCACGACCCAGAAGACGATCAATGCAGCCATGTAGTTGTACTTCTTGTCTTCGTGGAAACCGTACTCAGTGATGATGTAGCTCGAAACCGACATGACTTGGCTTGAGCCGTTGGCCTTCGTGACCGAGACGAGATTCGTGTTGTCGCCTAGTTGAATTCCAACAAGTCCAGCAAGCGAGTAGCTCGACGGGATGATGTAGATGATCCACTTGTAAAAGCCGTGCATGTGCTGACGAGGCAGCAGATAGCCGCTGAACAGGTTGAAGATGCACGAAATGGCGCCCACGGCAACGTTGGCAACCTTGACATTAGGAGTCAGCACAGACATCCATTGGCCCACGAAAGTGCAGACCGATGTGTAGAGGAAAAACATGAACAGGAAGTAGAAGAAATCACCAGCGTTGGAGCTCCAGCCGACCAGGAAGTACTCGATCGTCACAAAGCAAAAAATGACGAACACCAAGTACGGAATTTCAGCAAAGAATTGCGCCAGGCTGTAGGCGAGAGGACCGTAGTAGTTCGACATCCGTTCACGATAGAACACAGCACGCTCAGCGCACGCGATTTCGAGCACCGTCATCATGTTGATCACACCGATGAAATCCATACTGTTGTAAATCAAACCAATGTGGGAGCTCACCTTCTTCAAGTTGTTTGCCTTCAGCTGGTAGAAGGTAGTGCCAAAGATAATGGCGTACAGCGGAAACAAAAACACACGCGTGAAGTTGTAGGAAGGAGTGCGCCAGTACGTGCGGCGTTGCTTGAGGGCCAAGTTCTTCAGTTGGTTGGTGAAAGGAGTCGCGATAGGCTCAAAGTTCATTGTAGAAAATCGAACGAATTCCGCCGGAGGATTGCACAAAGCCAACGTGCGCTCGCGGTTGCTTTTGCACAACTCACTGTTCTTGTATTCAACGGAATAATTCTTGACATCACGACCAATGCCGGCGCCAATAACTTCAAGCATGTAGGTTGCCGGGTTGTACTGAGGGGCAATTTCAACTGTCCCAGGGATAGAAGCGAAGTATTCAAGCATAGTGACAGAGTCACGACCAAGATCGCCATAGTAGGCGGTGAATCCACCTCGTTGAAGAAGTAGGAGGCCGTCAAACAGCTCAAAGATCGAAATGCTCGGCTGGTGGATAGTACACAGCACTGTTCGGCCCGTGCGAGCAATAGATTGGACACCACGCATCACAATGAGAGCAGAGCGGGCGTCAAGACCACTAGTAGGTTCATCCAAGAAGAGAATACTTGGGTTCGAAACCACTTCCACACCAATCGTCACCCGTTTCTTCTGCTCAACCGAAAGGTTTGTGATCAACTCGTGCATAATGGGAGTAAGCTCGAGCAAATCGAGTGTCTCGTTGACCAGATTCATTCGCTCTTCGTAGGAAAATTTAGGAGGAAGTCGCATGTTAGCCGAGAAAATCAGCGCTTCTTCGATCGTGGCACCTTCCGAGTGAATATCCATTTGTTCGCAGTAAGCGGCAATTCGGCTAAAAGTAGCATAGTTCTTGGGTTCGCCATTCACTGTAATGTCACCAACAATGCGGCCACCTGTCTTACGACCAGCAATAACATCCATCAAAGTCGTTTTGCCAGCGCCAGTAGCTCCCATCAGCGCAAACATGCGGCCAGGTTCAAAATGGGCAGTGATTCCATTGAGAAGCTGCTTCTCTTCACCAGATGGGAGCGTGACGAAGTATTCCAGATCCTTAACACAGAGGTAACTTGGTGTGAAAGGAAGGCCACCACCACGCACTGGCTGGGAGTTGAGCGGCTTCCCATCTTCTGGGAGGACTGGGGTCATTACTTCGACATAAACGTTATCGTTTTCCTCTTCCTTGACCTCCATACTCTTGCCAGTGACGCCCAGGATCTTTACGTAGCGAATGTAGTGGAGAGCAAGCGCATTGAACGTCGTAAACAGGAAGTAGTACATCAACAGCATTCCAACGCCAAACCAAAGGTAGCCAGTTCCTTGAGTAATGGAAAAGCCCTTGAGCTTTGACACACCAGCACCGTCAACGTAACGATTGCTCGTGAATTCCGAAATCATCACGCTTCGGAGAGCCCAAGCAAGAGGGTTGAACCAGTACATCCAGATCCAGTAATTCGGAATCAAATCAGCAAGAATGATGTTACCTGAAAACAACAGGAAGAAGGAGACCGAGATACCTGCAAGCGACTGGCCGACAGCAATGTTCGGGGACAATGAACTCAACAGAGTCATGTACGCGCCAATAGCATGTTGAAAGCAAACCAAGATCAGCAAGTACACGATATACTTCTCGAAGGTGCGCGTCAATCCACTCATAAAGTAGAAGAATGTGCCCATGATGAACGATACCGAGAGGTTCACTGGGACCTGGATAATACTCTCAGCAATAGCGTACGACGATGTTCGGAAAAAGTTTCTGGAGCGTTGCTTGTAAAACACATTACGCAGCTGGAACGCGATGGTAATTTGCTGCCAAGCTTGACGCTGAAAGACGCCGATACTGAAAAACATCACTCGCAGGTAGTACGTGGCGCTGACATTGTAGAAGATCACACCAAGTACAAGTCCGACAATCGAAGCCTCAAAAATCTTGCCCCACAAAAGAGGCCGGTCACGAAGCCAAATCATCTTTTGACGGCTCAAGAGAAGCTTGGTACTGGGAACAAACGCCAATCCAAATTCTGACTGCTCCTTCGAGCGAGCCAAATTCGCCACATTCTTCGCTTTACGGAAGTCTTCGGCATTTTCAAACTGATGCTCGTTGAAGCCACGGCTGATAGCTTCGTGCGTCTTCTTGTAGATGCTAGATTGGTAGAACATGTTCGCAAAATCTTCGGCAGTAATGGGCAGCTTGCTCACCTCGACATTACCGTTGGCATATTTCTTGCCACGGCCTGAGGTGACTTCAATCAAGTAATCAGCCGGATCGGTACGCGGAGGGCACGTGAAACCACGCTCCTGGAAGTAGCTCAGGATCTCAGTGCGAGGTCCATGGTAAGCGAGGTGGCCTTCGTTGATCATCAGAATGTCGTCGAACAGCTCCACCACTTCAGGCG
>JAADVF010000687.1:0-15531 GCA_023334555.1 Elongisporangium undulatum | reverse complement strand
TCTGAGACGTTCCAGAAGGCTTGGTGTCTCCAGCCTCCACGCGCGCGCGCATAGTCTCGCGAGGACTCTTCACTGTCGAGAGATTTCTCACTGCTGGAGACTGTTGCCGTGGACGGCGCTTTTCCTCGCTGGTCTTGGTCGTGAGAAACACCGAGTCCAGCTGCTCGAAGTACTGACAGGCCTACTGGATGCTACGCCGCATACCAGACGAGCACTCTTCCAGCGCCTTGCACTCCTTCTCGTCCATCATGCTGCGCTTAAGCTTGACTGCCTTTTCCAGGGATCGGATCTTGTGGGCCACCGCGTCGTCCGAGCGGTAAGTGATGCCGTTGGCCTTCAGGAAGGCGTTCGCGTCTTGGCGCTTCTTTGAGTGCCTGGCGCCCTTGTCTTCGCTTGCCAGCCACTGCACCAACAGCACCACCGAGGGGTCGCTCTCCCATGTAGGGATCATCGTGCGCGCCATTCTTCTCTGAGGGATCAAACACAAACGCTGAGTCTGGAGCTCTTCAACTGTAGCATCGGGATGGCGTACCTAGCAAGATGGCTACACCCATTCAGCTCATTAAGTACGCATACGTACTTAGCATTAATCGATTCGGAGCGCATGCCCAGCAGATCGCCGGATGGTGGATAATCACCTGATGCCGCCCTCTGATTGGCTGCCCCAGGTCTCAATGTGTGACACGGAGGCAGAGCGCCTGGACCTCCAGCGCGTCATCAGGACTCGACCATGGCGCTGGACAAGCGGAGCGACAGCGACCACCGGCCCCGCCGCTTGGTGCGCGTGGGCTGGCTGCTCGTCCGCTGCACGCAGGCCCTTCTGGTCGTGGGCTGCGTGTCCATCGCGCTGGGCGGCCTGCTGATCGCCCAGCAGAGCAGAGCCAGCAGCGCCAGCAACGCTGAGGAGTTCCAGGAAGGGCACTCCCCACTTAGCGATGATGAACAGCATCTGCTGTGCTACCAAGAGCGCGACCAGGGCCTCATCGAAGCGCTGCGTCACTCGGCCATGGAGTTCTGCGCCAGCAGCCACGAGACCACAGCAGACACCAAGGTCACGCTGCTCAAGGCGCGCGCAGGCGTCCGCGCCACGGTCTTCAGCAACCTCACGCTGGATCTGTTCCGCGTGAACGTGAACCGGCCGATCCAGTCGCTGGCGCAGGACGGCGGCTGGCACGACCCGCGGTTCATGTTCCGACCCAACATGATCCACTGCCAGTGTGCCGAGCTGGAGCAGTACGCACGGACGCGGCGCCAGACCATCGTGGACCAGAGAAGCCCGGGTGCTACGACCAGCCAAGTGGATGCGCTGCTGCTGTGGTCGCCCACGCTCACGCATATAAACACCAAGAAGGAGCACCCGTCCACGTTGTGCTCCCCTCGGTTTGAGTCCGCCACGGCCCAGAAGACGGAGACGCTCAAGGGCAAGCAGCGCAGACCGAGCGGGTACGAGAAGCCCAGTCGACTGGCGCAGCCGCCGGACGTGACGATCGCGAACCAGGCGCTGCTGATCGCACGCAAGGACGACCACAACCCGTTCTTCCAGATCTCGAACGCGCTCAACGCCTGGATCCTCATGAAGGCGCTGCACTGGGACCCAGCGGAGACCCAAGTGGTTCATCTGGACGGCGGCTTCCCGTCACCTGTGGACGCGCTGCACGAGCGGCTGCTGTCTCCAGGACGATCTGTCATCCGAGGCAGAGACCTGCGGGGCAAGGTTATCCAGTTCCAGTCCCAAGCCATGCTCACGCCGTTTGAGAGCGAAGGCCCCATGATGCAGAACCTCAACAGCCGGAACCCGTGCTTCAACTCTTCCCTGATCCAGGAATTCCGCCTGGCGTCGCTCTCGGCTTTCAATTTCTCCGTCGACCAAGTGAATTATAGCGCCAGGAGCGAGATGATGGCGGCGGGCGTCGTTGTGAGTGCAGCAGCCAAGCCCATCGTTGTGACTATCATCACGCGTCGGCCGTATAACGGACGCAAGGTGCAGCGCGTGTGGCGCAACGAAGACGACGTGGTCAACGAGCTGCGCTCGACCTACGCCAAACAGAACGTGGAGTTCCGATCCATTGACTTTGCCAATCTGGATCTGCAAGAGCAGATGGAGCTCATGCTGCAGAGTGACGTGGTCATCGGCATGCATGGCGCTGGCATGGTCAACGTGCTCTGGACGCGGCCGGAGACGTTGGTGCTGGAGATCTTCCCCAAGAAGAAGAAGCGCTGGGGCTACCGCAATCTGTGCCAGAACATTGGCTGCACGTACCGAGACTTCCGAGGCGGGAGAGATATCCCCACGAACAGAAAGGGCAAAGCCCTATCAAACGGCAAGGAAGACGCCAATGCGAACGACAAGGTAATCACGTTTGACGAGTTCTTCGCGTTCTTCAGCCCTCTGTTTGAGCAGTTCGTCCAATCCACACGAGCTTGAGTCGGATCTGATCTCTCGAGCTATTTCGACCCTCTGTCCCCAAGCCACGCGCTCTGCTCTGCTCGCTGCTGATCTGATTGCGCTCCCAACAAGATAAGCCCTCCCAGTTTAGAAGCAGCGACATGTATCAGTCGCATCCAACGGTTTCGGATGCCCAGATCGATCCCCCCGTTCTGCGGACAGAAGTCCTGCTGGTGGCATTTGCCAAAAGACATGCAGATGAAGCTGTTGAGATCATCCAGAGCCCTCGAGCTCTCTTGAGGTTATACCAGGACAAACAGGCAGTATGGCTGTGTTGGGAGCTCTCTTAGCAACAACCATTCGCTTTGTTTCCAATGGGGCAGACCCATGACGCTCAATCAATGCAGCGATTGTTTGTTTTTTCATGTTGGACTTGAAACAAACGGCAAGCGGTTTCTCTGGATCCATTGTTGATCTATTCCAAGTAGTCTCAGAATAGAAAGCGCTGAAGCTCCAGCCGGCCGCAACAATCGAGGGTCAGCAATCGCAGTGGAAAAATAATCGCCCTGCGGCCAAGGATGGCCGCTCAGTATTTAATCCGCCAGGGGCAGCAAATGCCGCACAATGAGCTTACAAGACCAGTCGATGGAGAAGAAGAATGGATGCGATCTGCAGCGCCAGCGCCAGCTTCTGCCGTCAGGGCCGGTTTGAGACGGGTCAAGGGAAGTAAGCTCAAAATTCGAAGAGGGTCGGTCACTCTCTTGACCACCGTGCGTCGAAACAAGCCTCGTATTCGAGTCAATCGCTTGCACAGCAGTGCACTAGCACTACTCGTTCTCGGCTGCTGTTCACTTGTGCTGCTTGGAGTCATGATTATTCACATCTCGACGCAATCAGCAAGCACAGGGCTGCTGAGAAAGCACGCGCCCACCGGACGAAGACTGCGATTGAATCCAAACGCACCGATTGAAGGCGCGGCCTTGAAACAGTATTCCCTGGAGCACAGACTGTCGCTTGACTCTGTCAATGCCAGCGATAGCACTCCATCTCCATCAGAATCGGCTGCCAAGGCCAAGTTGACGCAAACTTGTTACCAGGAGACGGATTTTGGGCTCGTGGACCAGCTTCTCTCATCCACAAAGGAGCTCTGTGGTCAAACCAGCACAGCTGCAGCATTTAGATCGTGGACCCAAGTCACATTGCTCTCTGCTCCTGGGAACATGCACGCCACGCTGTTTAGCAGTCTCACAATGGACCTCACGGGCGCCTACGTCGCCGGGCCGATCCATTCGATAGCGCAAGATGGAGGCAACCACGATCCGCGCTTTGAGTTCTTGCCCACCATGATCCACTGCCAATGCCCAGAGCTAGCACAGCTAGCGCTGTCCCGAGCACACATCGAGGTGAGCCAGGAGACCGGCACAAAGATCCAGATCACGAACCCATTGCGGATTTGGCACCCGACACTCGCAAATGTGGCTTCAAGCAGTGACCACGAGTCCACGCTCTGCACTGTGTCGTCTTCCGAAGCGCTGGGGGTGGAGCCAGAGCCAGCGCCTGCTGCGGATGTGACAATATCGGACCGCGTGATCCTGCTGGCCAGGAAAGAGGACCACAATCCGTTCTTCCAGATCTCCAGTGCGCTCAACGCCTGGCTCCTCATGCGAACGCTGCACTGGGACCCTGCGACCACGCAGTTGGTGCATCTGGATTATGGATATCCGACGCCCGTGGACGCATTGCACCAGCGGCTGCTGTCGCCTAACCGACCGATCATCGCTGGCAAAGAGCTCATGGGCAGGCGCATCGCGTTCACGTCGCAGGTCTTGCTGCCTCCATTCGAGAGCGACGGGCCGCTGATGCAGGATCTGGACGGCTACAGCGAGTGCACGGCCTCCAAGCTGTTGCAGGAGTTCCGACTCGCGAGTCTCAAAGCGCTCGATGTCTCTGACACAGCAGAAAAGCCCACAGCGTCGGATCCGTTGGTCGTGACCGTCATCTCTCGCAGACCGTACGGCGGCCGCGTGCTGCAGCGCGTCTGGCGCAACGAGGACGAGATTCTCCGGAGCCTGCGCCAAGCCTACGCCGGAAAGAGCATCGTGTTCCGGTCCGTGGACTTTGTGGCCTTGGAGCTTGGCGACCAGATGCGCATCATGCAGGAGAGTGACGTGGTGCTGGGCATGCATGGCGCCGGCATGGTCAACGCGCTTTGGACGCGACCAGAGGCGTTGGTGCTAGAGATCTTCCCTCTCATGCGTCTTCGCTGGGGCTACCGCAACCTGTGCAAGCTGCTCGGACGCGCGTACAGAGACTTCCGTGGCGGCGTGGACATCCCCACGGGCGACCAAGCCAACTGGAACGACAAGCTCATCGAGTTCGACGAGTTCTTTGGCTTCTTTGACGCCGTGTTGACCCAGCACTTGGCCACGCACGGCCGATCGATGAAAGAGTCTCAGAGCGCATCCATGGCCGTCTGATCAGCTGCAGATGACGGCCATCCAATCGATTACATTACGCACGTTGAGAGCGGAATCCATTTCGCTGCACCTCAAAGATACCGTTTATATCTTTAAACCGGATAACCTTTATCAATGATTATACAAATATTGTTGATCGTATACACGTTAACCTGTATAATTATATATCCTGTTGATTATGGATATTACGACTTGAGTTTTTGTGGCCACTTCGTGAGTCCAGTGAACTCGGGGCTCAGTTCCGAACCTCATTCTTCACTTGTGATTGTCAAGCGCATGGACACCCAATCCGCAGGACAATCGCCGCTCTGTAAGCGCCTGGTCCACAACAGATCCCAGCTTAGGAAAGCGTCGTTTTGGCCAGTTGTTCTATCGAAACCCTGCGCATCGCCCCTGGCTCACAGCGTTGCTCCTTTTTCCACGCTCTGCTTGCGATCGCGAGAAGCGGTTCAGTCGCATCCCCGCGACTGTGTGGCTCCAGGAATACCTGCTCCGTTTCTCCACCCAGAGGCCAGATCGGCGCTCCGTTACGACGCCAAGCGTGGCCTTTCGGCCATTCGCTGCTGTTGTTCTCGCCCCGTTTCAGATCCAGATTTCCTCCGCCCCAACAGTCGCTGTTTTCCCACGCGCCGCAGTCACTCGCTTGACCACACCATGGCGTCTGCCGCCTCGCTGTCTTCGACGCAGTGCATGCTGCTGCTGCCCGTGCACGTGCAGTACCTGCGGCTCCTGCTGGCGGTCATCGCGGTCTCCATGGTGCTGCTGGCGGCCAACGTGTCCTTTATGCTGCGCCGAAGCGCCAAGTCCCCGATGCTGAACGCGCTGCTGCTGACCTGGATCTCAGCTCTGCTCTACGGCGGTCTGTGCGGTCTGGTCGCGGCCTTCAAGAACCGAATCGCCATGGCCGCACACGTGGTCGCCTGCTGGATGCTGATCGCCGTGTTGCATGTCTGGTACCTGGTCGACGGCCGCCACCGCGTGATGCTGCTTCCGCGGACCAGCAACCTGAGTCTGATCGCTCAGGTCGCAGCCGATCTACTGTGCGTGGCGTTCATCGCGACCATCGGTCTGCTGTTGCGCTGGCAGCTCCAGCACCAGGCGCTCAACTTCCACGCAGTGATGCCTCTGCCGGCCAAGACAGCGGGCTCACCCGCAGCTACGAACATCCATCTTGTCGTGTAGCGTATTATCTTATAGAAATAGAGCCATCGTTGGCGTTCTCTGCACTGAACCGTGAGGGTTCATTAACGAGATTATCATTGAGCTTCAATCTGGCGCTTGGCGGGTGCTGCTGACCAGCGAAGCCTCGTACGTGGTACAGTCAGCACACACACAAGTGAGCGCCAGTTCAGTTGTTTCTGAAGGCATGAGACTCCACAAGAACGACGTCTCTGCGTCCAGAACGGCGCTGTATCCATCTCCACAAGGCTATGCTGTTACCGGTTGAGTCTCAGGATTTGCGTTACCACACACACCAGCAGTAGGCAAATCGCCCGTTTGCACGCTCATGGCGGCTTCAGCGCAAGCCAAGTGGCCCATGCAGGTGCAATACCTGCGCGTCATGTTGTCCGTCGTCGCGACCTCCACAGTACTGCTGGCCGCCAATGTGTCGTTCGTGGTGCGCCAGAGCACGAGATCGCCGCTCCTGAACGGCATGCTGCTGGTCTGGATCGTGACGCTCGTCTCCGGTGAAGTCTATGGACTCATTGCGGCTCTCAGGAACCGCTTGGCTTTTTCAGCGCAGGAGGCTGTCTATTGGCTGGTTATGGCAGCTCTGCACGTCTGGTACATGCTGGATGGCCGCCACGACGTGCCGCTGTTGTCGCAGAGCGATCGTTGGAGCCTTCTCGCACAGGTCTTTTGCGATCTGCTGTGCGTGGTCTGCATCACAGCCATGGCTCTGCTGCTGCGCTGGCACGCGTTCGTGCTCCGGGACGCCAGTGCCAAGCTCCAGGCCCTTGGAGCCCACACTGTGAGGCCCATGCCAGGCAACGCTGTGGAGATTCACGTTGTGGTGTAGTCATGATATCTATCACTTGTTATACTAATACATCCCACTTGAGTCGATAATGCTTGGGCTGGCGTTGGTTGACCATGATCACAGTCAGCAGCGAGCCAACGCCCCAGCCGATGGATTTCACCAGTCCAGTGCGTCAGCAGTGCTGCAAAGACGGACTGCTTGTTGCCCGCAACGCAGGCTTGAGCTCTTGGAGGACGACAACAGTGCAAATCCGATTATCGAGCCGTTTCAAAGAAAGAGAGGACGACAACAGTCATGGCGGTAGGATAAGTGAGTGGGAATGGTAGCAGCCCAAAGGCCGTTGAATCACCTGTTGAGTCGGTGGGAGCAGAAACGCGGGAGCCATGTGGCTGCCGATCCCACTGGTCGTGTGGCTCGCAGCCTTCCAGGCTCGGTTTACGACTGGGCATGTCGCAGGATTGCTGTAGGAATCACAAGGAAGGACAGCGACAGTTGCACTCGGGTCCGCCTATTAATAGCGCCATGGGCGCCAAGTCCCGGCTCATGGCATCCGCGCATCGTGAGCTCGGTCCAGTCCAATCCTGGACACGTGGGACTCCAGTACTGCGCTTGAGTCCGGATCGACACTTGGCTGCTCGGATTCAACTCGCCTGCCTCACATCTCCAGTCGCTGGTTCGTGCGCAAATGGCTCCGACGCAAGTCCGGTCGGTGGTTCTCATGCAGCTGCAATACCTTCGTCTTCTACTGGCCGTCGTCGCCACCTCTGTGGTGCTGCTCGTCACCAACGTATCGTTCATGGTGCGTCGAAACACAAGGTCTCCGCTCCTAAACGGCATGCTGCTGGCCTGGATCCTGGCGCTCATCTACGGCGGAGCCTGTGGGATGATCTCGGCCATGAGGAACCGCACGGCCATGGCAGCGCACGTGGTTGCGTGCTGGCTCATCATTGCCGCGCTCCACATCTGGTTCATTCTGGACAGTAGCCATTTCGGAAAGTTGCTGCCGCCAAGCAGCAACTGGAGTCTCATCGCGCAGGTCTTTTGCGATCTGCTCTGCGTCGTCTTCGTTGCGGCCATGGCGCTGCTGCTGCGTTGGCACCAGTTCGTTCTGCATGACGCCAGCGTCAAGCTACAGGCTCTCAGTGCTCACACTGTGGTGCCCGTACGATCCAGCCAAGGCGGCGCTGTGGAGGTCCATGTTGTCGTCTGACCATGAGCCGCGCTGCTCTCTGTGAACTATACTAATAAAGCCATGCAATGCAACCTGTTCTGCTATAACTCCATTATAATTAGGCTATACTGTCGCAAGCAACTGGAGCCACTGTGTGCAGCATGAGCCCTCCGGAGCCCAGCAGTACGCGTTTCCAGCGAAGCGCCAAAGTTATGGCTGCAATGAACGCGACACAGAGCAGGTCGGCCGAGATCTTGGCGATCTGGCTCCAGCTGCTGGCCTGCGGCAGATCCAGCAGTCGATGGCGGCCTTCGACAATGTACCAGACGTGGAGCACGGCGATCAGCAGCCAACAGACCATGACGCGCAACGCCATGGCCAGTCGATTCTTTAAGGCCGCGATGAGTCCACAGACGCCGCCGTAGAGCAGAGCAGCGATCCAGGTCAGTAGCGCAGCTTGCAGCAATGCAGGATGGGTCGCTGAGCTCTCGGCCCACAGCATCCAGACCATATTGAGAGCCAGCAGCAGCATGGACGTGGCCATAATGGCCAGTAGCAGCCGAAGGACACAGTCCACGGGCCGCCTGAGCACCAGAGTCTTGAGCTCTTGAACGACGCCTGTCATGGTAAGCTTTGGGCTTTGTCCGGCCAGATTGCGAATGAGTTGGCTCTGAACCCACAGAGCCTTCAGGCTCGTCACTCAGAAGCGACCTAAATGCATGTGGCCCACCTTAACATAGGGTTCTTGATGCAGATGGCGACGCTTCAAGCCGCGGCGAATATGAGCAGATAGCTCGGAAGAGTGTGCCCTTCACCAAGAGCGAATTGCCCTTAGGAAATCTCGGGGGGGGGGTTGACACGGCAATGCTGTGAGTTGCGCCACAACTTGCTGCGGTTCCCTCCGGCGTGACGGTTTCCAGTGGTTCACACCAATTGGATAATGGAGAGGCGAGGCGTGGCTGGAGATGAGCGCTCCATGACTGCGGTCGCACTGTATGGGGCTGAGCGGGGCGCAGGACCCCACGCGCAATTGTTCGAGATTTCCGGTCGCATTGAATATTGCTTTAAGAAGGATATCAGCTGCTACAATTGTCAATGCAATGCAATACCATATAATACATATCTAGTTTAAGAGGTTATATACTGCTGAAGAGAGTTGGTCCGTCTCACCGTGCCGCACCACCAGCCGGCCAGACGTGAGCAGCACCAGATGGGAGCAGCGCATTCGCAGCCATGGACGCAGCCACGGACGCAGGCCTGGCCCTGGTCATGGTGCGACGGCCCTCGCCGTCCAAGATCCAAGAGATGGCGCCCCGCAAGACCAGCGACGCTAGGCGATCGCGCGTTGATCTGTTGGTCCGCATGGCGTTGATCATCTTGATAATCGGCTCGGTGTCTCTGGTCGTGGGCGTGGCGCTCGTAGCGCAGAACCTACAGACGCCTGAGCCGAGAGCCGCTGTGGAACCAGGAATCGCCTCCGAAACCAGGCCCATGCGGGATGATCACGTGCAGGAGGAGCCGCAGTTGACCCCCACGACCGTAGACAGCGTGAAGGCTCCGCTGCAGTTGACCACGACGGCCCCCGAGAGCGAGCCGACGCCTCCGCCGTTGGTCTTCCGCGATCTTGTGCATGAGCAGTGCTACAAAGAACGCGATCACGGGCTGATTGACGCGCTGAGAATGTACGGTCGAGAGTTCTGCGGCCGCAGCGACGACGCCAATCTGACCACCGTCACGCTCTACAACGTGCCCGGGCGGTTCAGGGCCACGCTCTTCAGCAGTCTCAGGCTGGACCTGAGCGGCACGCGCATCTCGAGCCCGATCTGGTCCGTGGCAGTCGAGGGCGGACAGCACGACCCGCGCTTCGTGTTCGCGCCGCACATGGTCCAGTGTCAGTGCCCAGAGGTGGAGCAGTACGCGGAATCGCGTCGCCGCGTTGTTGCGAATATGTACAATGGGCTGGTGACAGTGATTGATCCGCTGCAGATTTGGCATCCGACGCTGGCCCATGTGAACACGGAGATGGACCATCCGTCCACGATCTGCTCGCAGCAGCAGTTCACAGAGTCCCTTCAGTCCAGGAACAGGCGCTGGTGGGGCAACAGAGACGCCCGAGGCAGAATCAAGAACCCAGAGAGCGAGCCACGGTTGGTCCTGAATATCACGGACCGCGTCGTGCTGATCGCTCGTCGGGACGACCACAACCCGTTCTTCCAGGTCTCTGGCGCGCTCAACGCCTGGATCATGATGAAGACGCTAGACTGGGACCCCATGGAGACCCAACTGGTGCATCTGGACGACGGCTTTCCGTCGCCAATCGATACACTGCAGCAGAAGCTACTGGCGCCCAGCAGACCGATCATTGCAGGCAAAGAGCTCAAGGACAAGCTGGTGCACTTCAAGGCTCAAGTGCTGTTGCCTCCGTTCGAGAGCGACGGCCCCATGATGCTGGATCTGGACAACGACAACCCGTGCTTTAACTCTTCGCTGATCCAAGAGTTCCGTCTGGCAGCGTTGCAAGCGCTCAATGTCTCCAGCGATGCTCGACTGAATTCAACGTCAAACTCTTCCCAGCCTGTAGTCGTGACGGTGATCAGCCGACGACCGTATGGCGGTCGCAACGTCCAGCGCATGTGGAGGAACGAGGGCGAAGTGCTGGCCTTCATGCGCGAGTTCTACGCCAACCAGAGCATCGTCTTCCGGTCGGTCGAGTGTGCAGAGCTGAGTCTGCAGCAGCAGATGCAGCTCATGGTCGAGAGCGACGTGGTCATGGGGATGCATGGCGCTGGTCTGGTCAATGTGCTCTGGACGCGCCCGGAGACACTGGTGCTGGAGATCTTCCCGAGGCAGCGCAAGCGCTGGGGCTACCGCAATCTATGCCAAAACTTGGGCTGCAGCTATCACGACTTCCGCGGCGGGATCGACATCTCGACTGGCGAGAACGACAACGCGAACGACAAGTTCATTGCCAGTGAGGAGTTCCTGGCGTATTTCGAGCCTCTGCTGGCGCAGCACTTGGCAGGCCAAGGCCGGTCTTTTGTGAATTAGTAGTGCGAGTGTTAACAATAGCGTCTCAAAAGATAATGATTAAACGATAGCTTTCACTTATCTACAGTGCATTAGTACATCCAAAAGATAACTAGACAATGACCAAATCGAGTGGCGCCACCGAATGCAACAGGAAACCTCCAGAGTCTGGTAGCAGCCGTTTGGAGCGCATCGCGAGTGCCACGCCAGCGACAAACAGCACGCAGAGCAGGTCGGCCGAGATCTTGGCCATGAGCACCCAGCTGCTGGATGGAGGAAGAAGGTCAAGTCGATAGTGGCCGTCAATGAGGTACCAGGTGTGAAAGACGGCGATCAGTAGCCAGCAGACGAGCACGTGCGTCGCCATGGGCAGGCGGCTCGTCAGAGTGACGACAAGTCCGCAGACGCCGCCGTAGAGCAGAGCCGAGATCCATGTCAGCAGCGCAGCATGCAACATCTCGGGATGAGTCTCGGAGCTCTTATTTAGCATACAGACCATGTCGAGCGCCAGTACAAGCATGGAGACGGCAGCAATGGCTTGCAGCAGTCGCAGTAACCGGTCAGCTGGTCGCACCAGCAACGCAGGCTTGAGCTCTTGGACGACGACAACAGTCATGGCAGTGTGGTCTGAGAGTGAGAATGGTTGCAGCACAAAGGTCATGGGGGGAGGGAAACTGACGTTGAATCGCTGTTGAGTCGGGGGCAGAAACGTGGGAGCCATGTGGCTGTCGAACCCACGGGACGTGTGGCTCGCAGCCTTTCAGGCTCGGTTTACGATTGGGCGTGTCGCAGGATTACTGTACGAATCACACTGTAAAATACCAAAACCAGGTATCAAACGACTCTTGTGTTTCGAAAAATAAGAGCTAAATTTATGTGGTGCACATACTTGCCGCAGGGAATCTGATCGCGGTGTTTCTATGACTTCCTCTCATGGCGATCCAAGTGCCAATGGGATATGTATCACTAGCCAGGCTCTGGTCTAGCGGTCCATGCGACTAAGTTCCAGCAGCTACAGTAGTGACGGAGGCTCGATCAGTGAATAATAAAAGGCGGATCTTTGATTATAATAGAGTTAGACTATGGTGATGGGCAGGCTCGGGTCGCTTGCTACTGGGGCCACTGTGTGCAGCATGATTCCGCCGGAGCCCAGGAGCACGCGTTTCCAGCGCAGCACCAAAGCCACAACGGCCACGAACACGACGCAGAGCAGGTCGGCCGAGATCTTGGCGATCAGGCTCCAGCTGCTGGCCTGCGGTAGATACAGCAGCCGATGGCGGCCGTCCACGATGTACCAGACATGGAGCACTGCGATGAGCAGCCAGCAGGCCACCACGTGCGTTGCCATGGCCAGTCGGTTCCGGAGCGCAGCGATCAGGCCACAGACCCCGCCGTAGAGCAGCGCCGAGATCCAGGTCAGCAGCACGAACTGCAGCGTCTCCGGGTGGGTCTTGGAACTCTTGGCCAGCATCCAGCCCATGTCGAGCGCCAGCAGCAGCATGGACGTTGCCACGACGGCCAGTAGAAGCCGCAGGAATTGGTCCACGGGCCGCAGGAGCAGCAGCGTCTTGAGTTCTTGGACGGCAGCAGCCATGACGTTCTTTTCCTGGGCGGCAATTGTGCGAATGGGGAAGGGCGCTGAGACCAGGACCCCGGTACCGGTAGAGTCCGTTGCGGGTATGGGAGCAGAAACGCGCAACAGTTGGCCGACGAACCCACTGGACTTGTGGCTCGCAGCCATTGTAGCCTTTAGCCATCAATTGGTGTCATCGCGTCGCGAGAGTAGACGGGTCGTCATCCACTGGTGCAATAAATCATATGATCGGTCAGGAGCTGCATCTGGGCGCGTGACCTTCCTCGTCCGCCTCTGCTCCCCTGTTCAACAGAGGAAGGCCCAACAGAGTCTGTTGCTGCCTGACTCAGGGAGGCAGAAAAATCCACAGAAAGGTACAGACGCTGGAAGCACATGGCGGCTCGAAGGCCAGTCTTCTACGAAGTAGTTAATGACCCAGTGGCAGGGGAGGCGAGTCGGAGGCCGGACGTGGCGAATTGAAGTGAACGTGCGCTGCATTTAGTTACGCGTCGCGAACACAAGTACCCTTCCCCGTGACCGGTGATACGGCCCGCTGTCCATGAGATAGCAATGCAACGGCTTGGCGGCTCGCTAGTTTAGCTGTCTTCGGTCTGTGGGTTTCAGGTCTCGATGCAGGAGCCTGATCACAACCGGGAGGAGTGAGACGCTGTCCAAGCTGTTTGCTGTCGCTTGATGAACAAGAAGCCAGGTGTCGACATCGGTGGCTAATGGCATCGCTGAGTCCGATACTAAGCTTTACAGCCTAGGGGTGCTGAGTAGAGACCAGAGGAAGGAGGCCAGAGGAAGGAAGGGAACGTGAGCAGGGCGCTGGCGCACGCAAGTCCGGGGATGGGATCTCAACAAGAGAACAATATGCTATTAAAGGGTATTATTTATTTTAACAGGTTTTTACGACGTTTTTCCAAAATATTTTATAATTAAATGTTACCAATTTAACAATATATATTAATTAATAGAGGTATGCAAGCTTCCGCTCCGTCTCACCGAGCACAAGCCAAAAGCGTGCTGAGCAACAGCGTGGCTTGGCTCTGATTTGACATGCACCCAGAGCCATAGGATCGATTAATCCACCGCCGAGACCCACGTGAGATGGCCTTTCACGTGGGTCGCCCATGGAAGAGCCGCGGATCTTTCAAAGCTCCCGCAGGTGAGCTACTGTACAGCTCCTCTCGGGGGGGAGACCTCACTGACTCCTGTCCGAATGCTTGAACCCACAGGAGGGAGCGCTCTATTACGGTGTTGGACCGGTCTCGAGGGATGATCGACTCGGAAGAGCCTCTGGGCACGACCGAGCCCGTGAAGAGCTAGCTCCTCCCATTCAGCGACCCGAGCACAGGAGGCAGCAGCATGGCGCCGTCCAACGCGTGGGCTGGGACTCCCGACAACAACGGCGCAAGCCTGGTGGTGACCTGGGAGATGAACCCGCGGCGACTGACGGGCAAGCCCAAGCCTTCTCGCCATGCAGCAGAGTCCAAGCCGCCCCGCCATCCCCATGTGGAGCTGCTGTACCGTGTGGCCCTGGCCATCCTAATGGTGGGCTGTCTGTCCATGGTCATCGGCGTGGCGCTTCTGGTGGAGAACATGCAGTCCACAGAGCGAGGCACCGCGAATGGGAACAGGATCGCGCGTGAACAGGATGGCGAGGATACCCCCGCGCCGTTGGTCTTCAGCGATCCAGTGCAGGAGCAGTGCTACAAGGAGCGCGACCACGGCCTCATCGCCGTGCTGCAGTCCTCTGGGCAGGCGTTCTGCAGTGACGGCGGCCATGACGACAGCAATCGGACCACCGTCACTCTCTACAACGTGCCTGGGCGGTTCCGAGCCACGCTCTTCAGCAGCCTCAGCCTGGACCTGAGCCACACACGCGTGTCCCATCCGATCCGCTCCACGGCCGGCGATGGCGGGAACCACGACCCGCGCTTCGTGTTCACACCGCACATGGTCCAGTGCCAGTGCCCAGAGCTGGAGCAGCACGCACTGGCCAGACGGCGCATGGACACCCACCCACGCACCAAGCAGCAGGTGGAGGTGGCGGATCCACTGCGCCTCTGGGACCCAACGCTGGCCAATGTGGACTCGCACGCCGACCACCAGTCCACGATCTGCTCGCTGGATAAACTCCCGGCGCCTGCTCGAGCTCCTGGCCGGAACAAGCGCTGGTGGGGCGGCGAGTTCAAGGCCAGGAAGAACATCCAAAAGAGGACCGAGCTGCTGGCAGTTCAGCAGCAGCCATCCACGCCTCCGCCAGCCATGAACATCACGGACCGCGTCGTGCTGATCGCGCGCAAGGACGACCACAACCCGTTCTTCCAGATCGCTGGCGCGCTCAACGCCTGGATCATGATGAAGACGCTGGACTGGGACCCCATGGAGACCCAACTGGTGCATCTGGATGAAGGGTACCCGTCCGCAATCGACACATTGCAGCAGAAGCTGCTCGCGCCCAACAGACCGATCATTGCAGGCAAAGAGCTCAAGGACAAGCTGGTGCACTTCGAGGCCCAAGTGCTGCTGCCTCCGTTCGAGAGCGACGGCCCCATGATGTTGGATCTGGACAACGACAACCCGTGCTTCGGCTCTGCGCTGATCCAAGACTTTCGGCTGGAGGCCTTGGAAGCGCTCGATGTCTCCAGCGATGGGCGGTCACTGGAAGTGACCAAGTCCAATCCGTTGATCGTGACGGTCATCACCAGAAGACCCTATGGTGGCCGTCGCGTGCAGCGCGTGTGGCGCAACGAGGACGACGTTCTGGCCTTCATGCGCCTGGCCTACAGTGACAAAAACATCGTCTTCCGGTCTATCGAGTTTGCGGACCTGAGTCTGCAGCAGCAGATGCAGCTCATGGTCGAGAGCGACGTGGTAGTTGGTATGCATGGCGCCGGCATGGCCAACGTG
>JAADVF010000686.1:0-15563 GCA_023334555.1 Elongisporangium undulatum | reverse complement strand
GTGACATAATGCAATGTACTCAGCTTCAATTGTTGACAGCGCAACAGTGTGCTGCTTCTTTGAGATCCATGAGATCGTACTATTGTAATATACCCGACAGATGTCTAGTGTCCTGACAGTTTGCATGGTCAGCTTCTGCGTAAGCAGTGAGTTACGCTTGTGCGTTGAAATGTGTGATGTTGTGCTTGCCTCCTAGCATAATACCATTGCTCCGAGTTCAATTGAGGTATTTGAGTCCTCTCTTGATGGCAATCCAGTGAGCTTTGCCTGGGTTGACAAGGAGTTGGCTGACTCCCCGAAGATCGGGTCTAGTGCCCCATGAAGCTTCCAACTGTCTCCCTAGAGGGCATGACTTCCATTTCCTTTCTCTCTTCATCTGTTTCAGGACTCATGCTGGTGCTAAGTCTGACACTAGGGTCTGTAGGTGTTCTTACTTTGTGTGAGTTCGTGTGGTTAAACTTGGTCAAATGCTCATAGCATATTTCTCTTGATGAATGAAGATGGAGTGATCTTGTCTGTTCCTTTCTATCGACCATCCGAGAAGGTACTTTGCTTCCCCCAGATCTGACATCTGAAATCTCTTCTTTAGAGCGTCTTTGATGAAGTGAACTACATCAATAGATGGTGTGATGATCAATAAGTCATCCACATAGATAGCTATGCCATTAATGATGCCAATTAAGACACATTGGTCTTTGATCAGCCTGTTAAAGTTCAAATACCTCAAGAACTCACAGAGTGTATGATACCACACACGCGGAGCTTGTTTGAGACCATATAGGCTCTTGATACGTTTGCACACAAGATGTGCTTTGGTTGCGTCAATAAAACCTTCAGGTTGCTACCTATAGATTTCCTCGTCTAGCTTTCCATTCAAGAATGCTGTTTTGACATCCGTTTGATGTACTTCCATGTTTTGGAGAGCAGATATCGTCAAAAGAAGTCGAAGGACCTCCATGCGGATGACAGGTGAGAAAATCTCTGTGTAGTCAAGTCCATACTGCTGTAGGAACCTTTGATGACAAGTCGTCCTTTGTATCTGTCAATTTTTCCTTGGCAAATTGTATTTAACCGTCCAAACCCATCGGCATTTAAGGACTCGACGATTACAAGGTGGCTTGACCAGTTCCCATGTTTCATTTTCCATTAAGGATTTGTATTCAGACTCAGCTGCTTCACGCCATTGCCTGACCTCTGGTGATGCCATTGCTTCTTCAAAAGAAGTTGGCTCGGCAATATGGCGGGATGTCAGTGATGAATATATTTGGGTAGATTGCTCGTTATCGTCAGAGCTCGCAAGTGGATCAGACCAGGTTAGAGTCTTCACCCGTTTGCTTGGTCGTGTTTCTGCTTCATATGTCTGTGTGATATGGGATTGTGTTTGCCTATGAAGGAACTCGCTAAACGGCGGCAGTGGTGAAGGCTGCGTTGGCATAGGAGAGGCATCAGGTGCAATCTCTGTATTGTCTGTGTTGGTGAGAAACTTTAGTTTTGGAAACTCACGTTCGTTGAAGACAACATCTCGACTGTACACAATGCCCCCCACTTCGATGTCAAGCAGACGGTTTCCTTTTTTGTGTGTTGGAACACCCAAGTACATGCAGTGTTTTGCACGAGCATCGCGTTTTGTCCGATGCGGTTCTGATACATGCACGTAAGCCGTGCATTCAAATACTTTGATGTACTGTAGTGAGGGTTTCTTATTGTACCACAATTCAAATTGTATGTGTTGTTGTGGGTGACTGGACTAGGTGTCATTTTGAGCAAGTCTGCTACATGAGTTCCGCATTCACCCCAGAGTTGCTTTGGTAGATCTCTGTCTATCAGCATTGCGCGCGTTCGCTCGAGTAGTGTTTGCATGCGACGTTCTGCAACTCCATTCTGTTGCAGAGTGTACGCATTTGTGAATTGTGCTCGTGTTCCGTACTTCTCAAAGATTTGCTGGCCTAATTTTTCGTATTCCTTTGCATTATCCGCTTGGACAATATTCACGTCCAAGTCAAAGGAGTTGTGTTGGTATTCTAGACAGCCAACATCCTTTCTGAAGATGGCTGGTGCTTGTCTTCGAAAGTTTTCATGGCACTCGAAGAGGTCGGACTTCCTTTTGATGACATAGATGAACATGTATCTTGTACAGTCATCTATAAAAGTAACAAAGTATTGACAGACTGAGAATGTGGCCACTGGTAAAGGACCATTCATATCAGAGTGAACTTTGTCAAGGGGATATCTGGCACGATCAACAGTACGCTTTTTAAAAGGCGCACGGTGCGATTTAGCATATATGCATGATGAGCATGTGCCGCTATCAGAAAAATCCATCTTGGCGAGACTCAGGTCAAGAATGGCTTCATTCGGAATCGCATTCTGCATCACTTAAAAGTCAGGATGACCCATTCGTTTATGCCATAGGAGAACATCATGATTCTTACCTGAGTTCGCATTGAAAACGAGACCTCGTTGGTCTTCTGGCTTGGCCATGAACTGGTACAAGTTCGCGTGTTCAGTGATACCAGCTTCGATCTTCTTGTTCTTTGCTTGGTATAGCAAGCATGTCTTCGCCTTGAACGAGATCTTGAAGTTCGCTTGAACTGTTTGCGGGACCGAGAACAAATTGAACTTGAAGTCGGGTACACAAAGAACATAGTCCAGCGTAAGGACTTGTTTCACACCCTTGGTGTCCACGATCTAGAGTCGCACAGTGCCAACGCCTTGGATCGGGATATTTCTGTGTCCTGTAACAAGAATGAATCCTGAGCTTGGTTGCATGCTCTTGAACCAATCCTGTTGGAAGGTAACGTGCTTGGTGCAACCAGAGTCGATGATCCAGGCAGGATCCACTGTAGGCGTTTTAGCCGTAAGGCTGACCGCTTGGGCTTCATCTTGAATGACAGCAATGATGCCGTAGACCTTGCGTTGCTGGAAGTAGTTTCATTCGGCAGCACGGTCTTGAAACGACTTCTTGGCTTGAGCCGACAGCTGGCGAAAGTCGAGGGGCTTGCCATCTTTGTCGTATGCCATCGGCACGGTAACGGAAGTTGCATTTCCAGCGTGCGCTTGATGCTTGCCAGATCCCTTGTTGTACTTGAGATTGTATGGCTTATAGCGATCTATTTCCTAGCTCAGTGAAAGGGATCTCGCTCCAACCAGGGGACTCAAATGCATTAAAACAACAATTCGGTGCCAAACTAGGCAATATGAAATGCACGCTGGTGGCTTAGCCAACCCAAACGCACAACAACGGTTCAGTATGGAGGGACGGCTTTGGGTTACCAATTGCCGCCCGGGACGGGAGGGTTTGACTCACTCGCAAACGCTCTAACACACTTATATCCCCAGACATACAGTCGCCGTGGACGGTATCCGATAGTACGCGCACTAGCGCACACACAGACAAGACACAGGCACTTACGCGTGAACACCCTATCCTTTCACTACCCGGCGAGCTGAGAGGGAGACTTGCGCACTTCGAGAGAAAATGAGAACTGTGTTGATTGTTATGAACATAAAACTATAGTGATCTGAGTCAGGAAGTTTACTCTGGACCGCGCCGCTGCTCTTGCACCTGGGGTCGTCTGATCGCAACTCAGATGGCATCCCGGAGTACCACTCTTCACCCATTATCGCGAGGGATCTAGGTACGCGAGGTCAGACTGATTCAGTCAGGCTGGAAAGCCAGTTAGCGAGGCCAGGAAGTCGGGCAGAGTCGGACTGGGCTGAGAAGCCAGTCGGAGGAGCCAGTTTGGGGGGCCAGACTGGGGCGTCCTTAAAGTTTGGGGTGCACCTGATTTTAAACAGGCCGTCTTCTGATTGGTGGATATGCTGAAGATGCCACTTCGTCGTGCCCAGGCTGAACACTCCACCTTTACATCACAAGCGCAGCGTCCAGATGGATGCGCGAGACGAAGCGCGCACTCCTGCTGCTTCTGTGTCGCCCCCACGGGTCGATGAGGAATCTCGCTCGGCTCCGGCGCCCCCCACCACGATCTCGAAGGGCCAATCGGCCACCTCTGCGTTGATGGCTGTCTCTGCGCTGGTCACTTCACCCACTCAAGCGTCTCCACTCGTTTCTCCGCCCGCTATGGACACTGCGCGGTCCGCGTGAGCTCCGTTGTTTGCGTCAACGTCCTCGATGATCTCGCCAGTCTCATCGACATCGGTCGATGCTCTTCAGGAGACCGCTCATGGTTCCTTGCCGACTGTTACTCTGTGGTAGCGTCTCCGCCGTCTCGAGCTGCTACGCCGACTACGGCTCTGCCTTCGCGATTGGCCGCCCGTGTGGATCGACACTGGATCTCGAGACCATGGTCCGGGGCACGCCTCCTTCTGGGTCCGAGGTTGGCAGTCAGACTCGAGTTAACTGGGAGGAACGTTTGATGCCCTCAAGGCGATGTTGCAAGGGCCAGATCCAGTGAGCGAACTCCGGTGCGTGAGCTCTGGCGTTCCACAGGTCCTTCTGAAAGAGATGTTGAGCGGCGCACGAGCAAGTACGTTACTGGCGCCTGTACCTCCTGTAACGCCACTTCTCGAGACCCAAGAAATACGTCTACGACACCAGCATCATGTCCGCTGTGGCCCGGCTGCGGTTACTGGAAGGCATCCTTGGAGAACGCGATTTTGTTCCGCGCGTGTTCTTGACCGCTTTCGCATTTCCCAGCTTGGTGGCTCTACTTCGTGACTCGCTCCAAGTTTTGGAGCAGCATGACCTCCACCTCGATGACGATCAGCCAAGTGATGATCTGGTTAAGATGCACCGCGATCTGGTCTTGGCCCAAGCCGAGATTCGTGAGCTCAACGCTCAAGCTCAGGCACTTCAATGCGCTTCTACAACACCTTCGCGCCCGTCTTGGTAACCACTGGTAGTAGGTGGATCTCCGGCTTCGCCAGGAGAACATCCGTTTGGATCAAGACTTGAATGCTGCTATTGAAGCGACAGATGCTCCTTCGGCTGAAGTCACTCGGCTTCGCGACCGAATCGACTCGCTGAAACGCGAGATAGACCAAGTTTGCGGGTACGCCGATCAGATGTTCGACTACTCGACCACACTGCTGGTAGTCTGACTAAAGTTTTCGAGGACGTGTCGGTCGCCCAAGTGGATCTACACCACTGGTACCAGGCCAAGGGGAAGGATATACGCACGTATTCGAATTCTGCGGCGGGTACCCAGGTATCTGGGCCGGTCGCGTCCCTCGGTCGAGGTGATGCGGACACGCCGTTGCCAGCTGATGATGATGAAGACAAGCCTCCTTCTTCTCTTCCTCCGATTTTGCAAGCTCGGGCTGAACAAGTCATTGGCTCGCCCATCAAGCCCACTCCACCGAAGTCTCTCAAGACTGCTGATCGTGCTCGATCTATCGCCATTGATACCACCATTTTGCTCCTGTCAGACGATGACAAACCAGTCACCAAGCGTCGTCGTACGTCGTTGCCTGATGATTCTCAGCCGATGACCATCCTGGGGGTTCAAGTACGGATCAGAAAAGGCCAGACCGATCACTAACTGACGTTCGTCCCTCTCCAAAACGAGACCACAATTCAGTCTTTCGACAGGCACCCAGTCGAGATCATCATAACCCACTTCACCAAATATTCCCGAGTACGCCGGGTTGTGCGAGGTTTCTTCACCAATCTGACATTATCGATCCGTTCCACTTCGTAAACTCCAGCACGAGAGTCAAGCTCCCAGCTATCTTCGGGAAACAATGCCGCATCCCATTCTAGATCAGGTCAATCGGCGTAGCAGGAGCAATTGGTCGCTCGGGGATCAACGTCCGTGGCTTTAGTCGGCTGATATGAACCCAGGGGTAAAACCAATATGTCGTCTGGCCAATTTTCAGCTTGAACATGTATTCTTCCTTCTTCTCAACGATCCCAAACGGGCCATGTCACATGTGTGCTAGTTTCTTTGTCAGACCTGGCTTGACTCGGGCTAGATAAATCCACATTGCTTCACCAACTTCGAAACTAGTCTTGTAGCGGTCAGACAACTTCTTCCACAAATCAGTCTGCTTCTTGGCACGCTTTGCTTTGTCCTCGTTCTAGAGTTTTCTTGCCCATGCCACAGCATATTGATATTGCCGTTGAATTGACAGCCGACACAGATAGGTTCCCTTCTTCTCGGCATTCCAGGGATCATCGCTCAGCATAGCTGTAAGAGTGTTTCTGGGGTCCCATCCGTGCAGTAAGAAATACGGCGTGTCCTTTTTGGTTGAGTCAAAAGCGGTAATCAGGGCGAGTATCAGCTTCTAAGCTAAATCATTCCAGTCTCCTTAAGTCGGATCTTCCACATACGTGCAAATACTCCGAATCACAGTCTGGACTGACCGCTCCTGTTGGCCATTGGCTTAGGTTCGGTAAGCCAGAGTCTCTCTTTGCCGGCTCTTCATCATTTCTCGGAATTCCTGGAACGTTTCGCTCATGAACCTGGGATCTCTGTCACACCGGATGTAAGAACTGGCACCAAATCGTCGGAAAACAGCTTCTTCATAAGCTTCGGCGCAATCTTGAGCTGTAGTCGACTTCATGGCCTCGCAAATGATAAAACCGGTGAACATACATAGGAACAACAGCAACGCGGTGTTACCACGGGCTGTAACTGGCAAAGGAATCACAAAATCCATAGACAACATTTGGATTGAGTATTCTGGTATGATGTTACCCATGAAGGAACCGGGATTCCGCGGAGTTCCCTTGCTGGTAATACTGATGCAGTTTCGGACATAGGTCTCGACATCTGCGTAGATATTAGGCCAGTGGAACTCATGCCTGAGTCGTTCATATGTACGTGTCACACCTTGGTGCCCCGCGTGGATATCATCATGATACTGGTGACATAAGTCTGGCCTCATGCTAGCTGGTACCACCAATCGGGCTCTGTCATGTTCTGGACGCGGGCGACCGGCTTCCTGTCGACTCAAAAAACGTAGAATGCCTGTCAAATCTAGCACGTGTTGTTCACTCATCTTGACCAGTTATCGGACTTCACGACTGGAGAAGCCATTCAAATCCCCCAGCAAATAAGTCTTTACTTTTCCTAGTTCAGCATCCGCATCTTGATGTGCACCAACTCGGATCCAGGGTCTTGTGGCGATCTCGGCTTCAGATAACTGAGGTCCTCCTCGTACCTCCATCTGGGTCTGGTGGTGTCGAGTACTGACTACATAGAAAGTCTCCCTGTCTGACTTCTTCAAGCTTGGGCGTGGCCGGAAATTCCTCATTAGGTTCAGAACTAGCTTGTTCTTCCTCCCTTGCTCTCGTTGTCTTAGTCAATTTCTCAGGGTGTCGGTTCAGTATCGGAGTTGTCTCACTTCTTCGTCTGACTTGACTTCCACAGATTCACTCTTCTTGAGAACGATCCTGGTCAGATAGCCGGCAGCTGCGTTAAATTTGCGTTTTACATGCACCAAACGGACTTTCCCATAGTTAGCCTGAAGGATATCGAACTTCCGTAGTAAGAGCATCAGATGTGGTTGGTTGCAACCTACGATCTTCTGGGCTTGTTGGATCGCGATTCGAGGTCTCCAGCAATAATCAGATCCGAAATGCCTCGAAAAGCGGCATCTGCCATTCCGGTCAACATACCATGATATTTAGCTTCATTCACCGTGACATTCTCCAGGTAGATTCCTTTTACGCAGATGCCTTCCCATTCTGGCAACTTCCACAATACAAAACTGGTGCTTCCAGAGCTGGACTTGAGCTTGGCTGCTCCGTCAAAACTCAGTAAGTGTCCTTGGTATCCTTTCACGATCATTTCAAGACTCATCCCGGCGTTGTTCATGCCTGGACTCTCATCTGGTTCGTGATCAGCTGCTATCTCGTCCAGTTTCTCCCGGGCGGTTGTGTTTGTAGCTAGCAATCTGGCTAAACCGTCATAATCTCGGTATCTGGTGGATTTCCATAGTCCATGGTGACAGAGTCGTCGTCATTGCAGGCACCAGCCAATAAGAGATTTTGACTGGTACAGCCATTTAAGAGTCGAGTATTTTGTGTACACCGACAGCGACTGGCCTTTCACGATTCCTCCAGTTCCAGCGACTTTGCGTCTGTCTTGTTATTCCAGCTTGAGCTTCAACCTACGTGCTAGGTTTACACTGAAAATGCTAGTTGTCGATCCAGAATCGAGAAGAATCTTTCTGCGGTGATCACAGACTGCGCCCCTGAACGTAGCAATGGCCTGATTGTCTTTCTGATACAAGTTTCGGGACCACCATCCTCGGTGTTCACCAGGTTTCAATACAATTTCAGTTCTGGGGAGGTCCTGATCCGAGTTCACAAGGAAAGACATGCCAGTGACGTTTCATGCAACGGCGTAGCTGTATTACCAAGATTATTTGGTGTTTCACTGGCCCCGATGTATATGCAAAAACACAAAGAACTTAACTAGATCGCTCGATACGTACCGGGTTCAAAACCGGCAAGTGTTCTAGTTTAACGACAGGCTTTGGAGCTGTTGAATCACTGCAGAATGCAATCTACAGATCCAAATTGGCTGTCATACCATGTATTTGGTGCCGTGAGGGCAGAGGCCATTTCACATGCGCCACGTTCATGGACTTTTCTGCATGCCTTGCACTTCTTGTAGCAAAACTCAGCTGGATGACCCAGATCTCCACATGCAGAATACATGATATCCCTCCAGCACTTGCCAACTCGATGAACCTTGCCATATTTACTGCACAGAGCCGACTGAGTCAGGGCTTGTCGTGCATCTGAGTTCGGCTTATAGCGAGGTTCTAGGCTCCGAGTAGCGACGGGATGAGACACTGATGGACTCTTCTTCGGCCTAGACTCCGTAACTGTTTTCGGCAAAGCTGACCGTTCGAATGGCCGGGCTTGGGACGTGTGACCGGCTGCCTGTAACGGGCCAGGTGCGCCGTTACTTGCTTACACGTAAGCGGCTCTGAGGGAGCGGGTAAATTCAACTCTGAATTTTAATTATCTTCAAAATAAAATGCTCCAAACCTGATTAGCTGAAATTTGGGCTGCGTCCCAAATTTCATCAAATCAGTGAGCGACACGCGACACACAGCCGGACCAACCGGTCTTTGTGTAAAACCCTACCTAGTTATGTAAAACTGTAATAAAACCTCACATTCAATGTAACGGGGGATACACCCCGTCACAATCACACCCTACCTACACACGCACGAATACACCGGGCCTGTCCTTCCTGAACTCACGTGGGTGCCGGCTGGAACTCGCCCCTGCCGCTGTTCTCTCCCAGCACTCACTCGAACTCACACTCGGCTCTCCTCGGAATCAACTGTCTCCGGCTCACTCACCCTCCTCGGAATCAACTGTCTCAGAGTCTATGACCCAGCCATTGAGGTCCCTGGCAACAGCAGCTACTCGCTCGAGGCCGCCGCCAAGCTCTGGAGCGTCAGTGAGCAATTGGCCAAGCTGAAGTTCCATGTCCAGTTCGGGTGATAAACACGTCTGATTGGGAATGCATGTAATTGATTCGGAATGACGGTAATATGCAATTGCGTCAAGGTCTCAGCCTCTAATCCACTCTGAAGCGAGTGCCAACCATCTCCTCACTGAGATCCCAGAGCTTGGCTACCGCGACCGTCGACTGACTATCCTTGGTCGGAATCTCCAACGTCGGGTGCCCCCAGAAGCCCATGAAGCCGTCCGGCCCAAAGTACTGTCCAGAACGGACATTCGGTGCCGTGGCAGCGTATGTTACCGCTGCAGCGGTAAGCTACAAGTGATGGACGCTGCTGAACGACCACACGCGCAGCTGGTTGTGGATGGGGACTGGGTGACTTGAAGTGAGTTACACCCACACCCAACGGCATCCATGAACCCACGAGAAGAAGCAACCCACAGGAGGAATGACCCACAGAGGCAACGAGTAGTGGGAAGACATAAAAAGGAGAAGTAGTAAAGACAGATAATCTCACTTTTGGATTTGCTCTCCGATTCAAGGGTCTTAAGCGCGAAGGAGGCAACAAAGAATTCTTTAGCGGACCGTCGGTCGCGCTGTCAAGAACAAGAGGATGAATGTCGAAGAAGAAACCAAGTCGGTGCACGAAGCGGCTGACGGGGAAGTGGTAATTCGCCAGACCACGCGACGTTCGTCATTGCGTCGAAGCATGTCAGACGACATGACTCGGCGTCAAGTGGAAGCACTAACTATGCAGTCAGCTGCTGCTCACGCGAGCACTTCTGAACAGATGCAACAAGTGAAACAATATCAAGAGGAGCTCGCGCGACAAACCGCGGAGTACTTGAAGCAGTAGCATGAGAACCAGCTGATGCTTCGGGAACAACAAGAACGCATGAAGGTCGAGATGAAAGAGCAAAGGAAATTCCTCTCCGAGCAGTATGGATTGCTGCGAGCTGCTGACGAGGCAATGGTTCGCCAACGGCAAGACATTGATCACCTGGCGCAGGCGGTTCGTGCTACTGGACCAGACTCGGCACGATGGGGTCTATTCGCTTAGCATGAAGTGGACATGGAACCCGTACAAGGTCGTGAACGCGTTGAAGCACCGGTTGTGCTGGCTACTGGGGCCAACATGCCAACTCCACCCGTTTACCGTGGGAGCTCCAAGAAAGAAAAGAGAGCTTTCATGGACAGCTACCTGGTGTATGAACGACGCGTTCGGGCGTTGAACATGGGATCAGAGAGCAAGGTGTTCCTGATGCCGTTAAGTACGTGCGTGGAACATCGGACCATGATGCGTATCTGCCAGTTCGAGATGTTTAAAAATGAAGTGGACGTCGCGGAAGATGACTGGCGGGAATATTATCTGGCTGCGCGTACGGCGGACATTACGGACTATGCGAAACTGGACAACGCGGCTCAATCTTTGGAAGTCGACATGCGTCTCAATGACACCGACTCGCGTATTGCACGGCTGATGTCAGACTTCCATACCATCTTAGACACCTACAACATGGAATCGCTGCTCATTGAAGACCAGAAGAAGGCCGTGTCGTACTTGACTCAAGCTCTGCTTCCCATCCCACTGAAGAAAGCTGTCTGGGAAGAACTCAAGAAGCCGACGTACAAGGATACCGCTCGAAAGAACATTCAGCTTTTCTTGCAGTGGCTCAAGCCACGAATGGATAGTATGCTTTTCATTGAAGCCCACTTACAAGAGTCAGACAAGTACAAAAACCGAGCGCCTGGTGCGCCTGTCCCAGAGCGTACAGGGGGCCGAGATCGAACAAATATTCCGCCACCTGCGCGAGCGACGACACCGCTTACGGGGGCCCAACCTCCAACAGATTGGGGGAAGCCAAGGACTGGCCCACCTGCTTACGCAGTCAGAAAGTGCTTTAAGTGTGGAGATTCGACTCATGGCGTGTTCCAGTGTCCCGATGCAACTGAAAAGGAAGCAAAGGAGCTTTATGAATCCAACGTGGGTGAAATCAAGAAGAAACCGCGCAAGGTTGCTGCAATCTCGGGTGTTGCTGCTGGTGACAAGCGTCAAACAGGCATTGAATCGGCAAAGCCGAGACCAACGGCTACTATTACATGCCAAGTGAACGATAAAGTGAAAGCTGACATCACACCGGACAGTGGCGCTGAAGTGTCTGTGGTAACCCCGGGTCTGATAAAGCGATTGGAATCCCATGGCGTCTGGCTACAGTTGAAGACACTCAAGGATCCAGTGCACATTCGGGGCGTGGGGCCCACTGTCATGCAAGTACAATGAGAAGTAAAATTGGATCTCCGTTTCAATACATCCAGTGGCCAGCTCCTATTGCGCAACGTGGTGTGTTGGGTACTTGAGAACGATTTATCTCACGACATGGGGGACATCCTGCTGAGCCGAGATGTGATGATGCGACTCGGATACAATTCAGCGGGTATATTTGAAACGGCCCGGAAACATCAAGAAGAATTTGATATGGATGCAGTAGCTATGTTTGATGAAATGGACAAAGTGAACTGGCATGTTTTGGCTGCTGTGGAATATGAAGATGGTATAACTCCCGAAGAGGAAGCACTGATTCCAGAGGAAGACGAAGCGTGCTTTCCAGAGGTCCAGCCCGACTTCATGAGTGAAAAATACACGACCGATGTTAATCGCATCCTACAGGGAAAGATTGAGGAAGCCAAGAACAATGGGTGCAGTGCTGACTACGCCAAGCGTCTGGCACAGATCTTGGAGAAATACGAGGACGTGTTTCGATTGCATTTGGGTCGCGATCCCCCTGTGAAAGCTGTACCAATGAAAGTTATCTTGAAAAAGGATGCGACTCCAATCAAATGCAAATCGAGGCGGTACCCACCTGAACACCGCGAATTCCTCCGGGGTCATGTAGCCGACCTTATTGAGGCGGGATTGGTCTTTCGTAATCCAAATAGCCGGTGGTACTCACCCCCTCTGATCGTCAAGAAGCCGGGAATTGGAAACTTTCGCATGACAGTCGACGTTCGTGGTGTGAATGCCCAGACCGAGCGTATAGCCTGGCCCATGCCTATGCTCCAAGTTATCATGGAAGAGCTGAAGGGTGCCAACTGTTTCTTTATGCTAGATTTCTTCAAAGGCTATTGGCACTTTCTGCTAAGTGAAGAGTGTCAGGAGTATTTCTCCTTCATGACCGGCGAGGGTATTTATACTCCGACTCGAGTGATGATGGGCGCTTCAGACAGTGTAGCATATACACAGTCTACCGTGCAGGATTTGTTTGATGACTTGTTATACCAAGGATTGCTGATTTGGATCGATGATTTGTTGGGATACAATGGCAGTGATGAGGTCTTTTGGACCTGCTTGAGAAAACGTTGCAAGTGCGTGCTGACAGTGGACTCAAGTTGAATCCTCTAAAGTGCGCCTTCTATGTCAAGGAGGCCAAGTGGTGTGGTCGGATTGTATCTCACACAGGTGTTCGCCATGACCCTGAACGCATTGCTGCTCTGCAATCCCTTCCAGCTCCAACAACGGGACAGGAACTACAGCAGTTCGTATGTGCACTCAATTGGATGCGTGCATCTATCCCGGGCTTTAACAAGTTGACGTCTTCCTTGACAGCTTTGATGGAGTCAGTGTACGAACACTGTGGAGGAAGAAAAAAGACTCAAGTCCGAAGAGTATTGTTATCAGATGTGGGATGGTCTGCTGATCATGATGATGCTGTCGACAAATGTAAGGAAGCGTTGGCGAATGCGCTCGAGTTAGCTCATCCGGACCCGTCGAAACGCCTTTGCGTCTTTACGGACGCAAGCGATGAGCATTGGGGTGCAGCCATCACACAAGTGCCGATGGGACAGTTGTCCCGAGAACTGGATGAGCAACAACATGAACCACTGATGATGCTTAGTGGTACTTTTTCTGGTGCAGCCAAGCGGTGGGCCATAGTGGAAAAGGAAGCCTTCGCTATAGTGGAGACTTGCAAGAAAGCCGACTATTTGCTTCATCGTCCAGGCGGCTTCGCTCTTTTTACGGACCACCGAAACCTGCGATATATATTTGACCCAACCAGCATCAAGGCTGCAGTACCTAAGTACACGGCGGACAAACTGCACCGTTGGGCATTGCTTCTTATGGCTTTTCATTATGAGATCAACGACATTAGTGGAGAGGCCAATGTGTGGGCCGATTTACTCTCACGATGGGGTTCTGTCAAGAGGACTGTGTGTGCCATACAGCAAGTACCCTACGAATTGTCGCCAATGCTCAACAGTGATTTTGAGTGGCCCACGGCCACTACAATTCGATCTATTCAGGATAGCCAGCCCCGTCCAGACGTGTCACTGCACCTGGATAGTGCTGACGCTCTCTGGCGCACCAGCGACGAGAGGATTTGGATTCCACGAGGCGCAGGAATAATGCAGATGGGAATCTGCATTGTGGCTCACTTTGGAATGGCGGGACATCGTGGACTAAAGGCCACAACAAGTGCAATTCGTGATCGGTTTTTCTGGGAAGGACTCGACCAAGACGTCGCGTTCTTGTACAGCGATGCCTGCATTGTGCCAGCGTCGCTGGGGGGCCACCAGCACCGCGACCACTTGGTGAAGCAATCCATGGTGAGCGACCAAATGATGTCATTCATTGGGACTTTTTATACATGGGAAAATCAGCAACTGGGCCGACATACCTATTAGTGATCAAGGATGACATGTCTAAGTACATGTGGCTGAGAATGTGCACCGAAGCCACGTCAGACACGACGTATGAGCATCTTATGGAATGGTTCGCTGCCTTTGGTGTATGTTACACATGGGTAACTGATCAAGGCTCGCACTTCAAGAACCAGGTGATTACGGACCTACAGCATGCTTTGGGATCACATCACCACTTTACAACCGCAAGATGCCCATGGGCTAACGGTACTGTCGAAGTAGTGAACCGCGATGCGCTGAAGTGTTTCAGAGCTTTGCTGTCTGAGTGGCGCATGTCTCCCGAAGAATGGCCACGCATTACCAAAGTAGTTCAACTGGTTCTCAATCACTCACCATCAGATGCACTCGGTGGTAGAGCGCCCCTTACCACTATGGCTGGCATCAGTGCCATGTCACCGCTCGATACGATCATATTACCAGGCGTCACAAAGACTGCGACATTACAGGAGATCGGTGCTATTCAGCAGAAGTATTGGGAGGATTTTGAGAAATCCCTGGGTACCATGCACAAGAAGATGCGTGAACAAACAGCGAAAACTCAGAAAAAAGGACGGGCACAGCGCGCAAAAAAACAAGGCACGAAAATGGCCCAATTTGAAGTGGGTGACTTCGTCTTGTACGCCGATGTCTGGGCCCATGCCCGAGCGAAGCTAAAGGTCAAATGGTGCGGACCAGCTGAGGTGGTGCAAACCGTCTCAAACTGGGTGTTTCAAGTGAGAAACCTTGTGACGGGCGAACGACGCGAAGCTCATGCGAGTCGACTGAAGTTTTACGCTGATTCGTCATTGAGTGTGACAGAAGAACTGCTGCAGCATGTAGCCCACAACAGCGAAGGCCACTTGGTCGACAAGATCGAGGCCTGCAGGCATAATCCTGAGCGCCGTGTGTACAAACTTTTGATACGATGGCGTGGCCTCAGTGACGATGAATGCTCATGGGAGCCAGCTCTGACTATCTACCAAGATGTGCCTGCTGTTGTGAAAGCATTTATTGCAGCGCATCGTTTGGACAACGACGTGGCCAAGATGGCCAAAACCCTTCCGACAGCGAAGAAGTATTAGGAGGGAAGAGCTACCGCTGCAGCGGTAAGCTACAAGTGATGGACGCTGTTGAAAGACCACACGCGCAGCTGGTTGTGGATGGGGACTGGGTGACTTGAAGTGAGTTACACCCACACTCAACGGCATCCATGAACCCACGCGAAGAAGCAACCTACAGGAGGAGTGACCCACAGAGGCAACGAGTAGTGGGAAGACATAAAAAGGAGAACTAGTAAAGACAGATAATCTCACTTTTGGATTTGCTCTCCGATTCAAGGGTCTTAAGCGCTAAGGGGGCAACACTCGTACAAGACCGGCAGAGCGCCCATCGCGGCGTCCTGAAACACCGGCAGCGTGAGGAAGAACCGCCAGAACCAGTGCCAGAACCAACTGGTGGTCTACTTGGCTGTCTCAGGTACGCCGTTCGTGCGTG